>CAWVNZ010000552.1:0-31301 GCA_963930735.1 Dioctria linearis
AAAATGTACCAGATCTAAGACGATGTTAAATTTATTTTGATCATTTGTGACTGTTCTTTACAAAATGTTACGACTTTTCAGAAATTATTTAGTATTTCCGCAGTGACGACAGCAAATATAAAAATTTCCCAGATCTGAGACGGTTCTAAATTTATTTTCACTCTTTTCAGTCGTGCTCTATAAAAATTTCAGAAATTGTTTAGTATTTCCGAAGTCAACGACAACAACTATAGAAAAATGTATTAGATCTAAGACGATTTTAAATTTATTTTGATTATTTGTGACTGTTCTTTACAAAATGTTACGAATTTTCAGAAATTATTTAGTATTTCCGAAGTGACGACACCAAATATAAAAATTTTCCAGATCTGAGACGGTTCTAAATTTATTTTCCCTCTTTTCAGTCGTGCCCTGTAAAATTTTCAGAAATTGTTTAGTATTTCCGAAGTCAACGACAACAACTATAGAAAAATGTATTAGATCTAAGACGATTTTAAATTTATTTTGATTATTTGTGACTGTTCTTTACAAAATGTTACGAATTTTCAGAAATTATTTAGTATTTCCGAAGTGACGACACCAAGTATAAAAATTTTCCAGATCTGAGACGGTTCTAAATTTATTTTCACTCTTTTCAGTCGTGCCCTGTAAAATTTTCAGAAATTGTTTAGTATTTCCGAAGTCAACGACAACAACTATAGAAAAATGTATTAGATCTAAGACGATTTTAAATTTATTTTAATTATTTGTGACTGTTCCTTACAAAATGTTACGAATTTTCAGAAATTATTTAGTATTTCCGAAGTGACGACAGCAATATAAAAATTTTCCAGATCTGAGACGGTTCTAAATTTATTTTCGCTCTTTTCAGTCGTGCTCTATAAAATTTTCAGAAATTGTTTAGTATTTCCGAAGTCAACGACAACAACTATAAAAAAAATGTATTAGATCTAAGACGATTTTAAATTTATTTTGATTATTTGTGAATGTTCTTTATAAAATGTTACGAATTTTCAGAAATTATTTAGTATTTCCGAAGTGACGACACCAAATATAAAAATTTTCCAGATCTGAGACGGTTCTAAATTTATTTTCACTCTTTTCAGTCGTGCTCTATAAAATTTTCAGAAATTGTTTAGTATTTCCGAAGTCAACGACAACAACTATAGAAAAATGTACCAGATCTAAGACGATGTTAAATTTATTTTGATCATTTGTGACTGTTCTTTACAAAATGTTACGACTTTTCAGAAATTATTTAGTATTTCCGAAGTGACGACAGCAAATATAAAAATTTTCCAGATCTGAGACGGTTCTAAATTTATTTTCACTCTTTTCAGTCGTGCTCTATAAAATTTTCAGAAATTGTTTAGTATTTCCGAAGTCAACGACAACAACTATAGAAAAATGTACCAGATCTAAGACGATGTTAAATTTATTTTGATCATTTGTGACTGTTCTTTACAAAATGTTACGACTTTTCAGAAATTATTTAGTATTTCCGAAGTGACGACACCAAATATAAAAATTTTCCAGATCTGAGACGGTTCTAAATTTATTTTCACTCTATTCAGTCGTGCCCTGTAAAATTTTCAGAAATTGTTTAGTATTTTCGAAGTCAACGACAACAACTATAGAAAAATGTACCAGATCTAAGACGATGTTAAATTTATTTTGATCATTTGTGACTGTTCTTTACAAAATGTTACGACTTTTCAGAAATTATTTAGTATTTCCGAAGTGACGACAGCAAATATAAAAATTTTCCAGATCTGAGACGGTTCTAAATTTATTTTCACTCTTTTCAGTCGTGCTCTATAAAATTTTCAGAAATTGTTTAGTATTTCCGAAGTCAACGACAACAACTATAGAAAAATGTATTAGATCTAAGACGATTTTAAATTTATTTTGATTATTTGTGACTGTTCTTTACAAAATGTTACGAATTTTCAGAAATTATTTAGTATTTCCGAGGTGACGACACCAAATATAAAAATTTTCCAGATCTGAGACGGTTCTAAATTTATTTTCACTCTTTTCAGTCGTGCCCTGTAAAATTTTCAGAAATTGTTTAGTATTTCCGAAGTCAACGACAACAACTATAGAAAAATGTATTAGATCTAAGACGATTTTAAATTTATTTTGATTATTTGTGACTGTTCTTTACAAAATGTTACGAATTTTCAGAAATTATTTAGTATTTCCGAAGTGACGACACCAAATATAAAAATTTTCCAGATCTGAGTCGGTTCTAAATTTATTTTCACTCTTTTCAGTCGTGCTCTATAAAATTTTCAGAAATTGTTTAGTATTTCCGAAGTCAACGACAACAACTATAGAAAAATGTATTAGATCTAAGACGATTTTAAATTTATTTTGATTATTTGTGACTGTTCTTTACAAAATGTTACGAATTTTCAGAAATTATTTATTATTTCCGAATTGACGACACCAATATAAAAAATTTTCCCAGATCTGAGACGGTTCTAAATTTATTTTCACTCTTTTCAGTCGTGCTCTATAAAATTTTCAGAAATTGTTTAGTATTTCCGAAGTCAACGACAACAACTATAGAAAAATATATTAGATCTAAAGCGATGTTAAATTTATTGTGATCATTTGTGACTGTTCTTTACAAAACGTTACGACTTTTCAGAAATTATTTAGTATTTCCGACGTCACGACACTAAATATAAAAATTTTCGAGATCTGAGACGGTTCTAAATTTATTTTCACTCTTTTCAGTCGTGCTCTGTAAAATTTTCAGAAATTGTTTAGTATTTCCGAAGTCAACGACAACAACTATAGAAAAATGTATTAGATCTAAGACGATTTTAAATTTATTTTGATTATTTATGACTGTTCTTTACAAAACGTTACGACTTTTCACAAATTATTTAGTATTTCCGAAGTGACGACACCAAATATAAAAATTGTCCAGATCTGAGACGGTTCTAAATTTATTTTCACTCTTTTCAGTCGTGCTCTATAAAATTTTCAGAAATTGTTTAGTATTTCCGAAGTCAACGACAACAACTATAGCAAAATGTATCAGATCTAAGACGATTTTAAATTTATTTTGATTATTTATGACTATTCTTTACAAAACGTTACGACTTTTCACAAATTATTTAGTATTTCCGAAGTGACGACACCAATATAAAAATTTTCCAGATCTGAGACGGTTCTAAATTTATTGTCACTCTTTTCGGTCGTGATCTATAAAATTTTCAGAAATTGTTTAGTATTTCCGAAGTCAACGGCAACAACTATAGAAAAATGTATCAGATCTAAGACGATGTTAAATATATTTTGATCATTTGTGACTGTTCTTTATAAAAGGTTACGACTTTTCAGAAATTATTTAGTATTTCCGAAGTCAGCGGCAACAAATATAGAAAAAATTTTGAAATCTGACGATTTTAAATTTATTTAGATTATTTTTTACTATTCCTTACAAAACGTAACAAATTTTCAGAAATTTTTTAGTATTTCCGAAGTCAACGACAACAACTATAGAAAAATGTATTAGATCTAAGACGATTTTAAATTTATTTTGATTATTTGTGACTGTTCTTTACAAAATGTTACGAATTTTCAGAAATTATTTAGTATTTCCGAAGTGACGACACCAAATATAAAAATTTTCCAGATCTGAGACGGTTCTAAATTTATTTTCACTCTTTTCAGTCGTGCTCTATAAAATTTTCAGAAATTGTTTAGTATTTCCGAAGTCAACGACAACAACTATAGAAAAATGTATCATATCTAAGTCGATGTTAAATTTATTTTGATTATTTGTGACTGTTCTTTACAAAATGTTACGAATTTTCAGAAATTATTTAGTATTTCCGAAGTGACGACACCAAATATAAAAATTTTCCAGATCTGAGACGGTTCTAAATTTATTTTCACTCTTTTCAGTCGCGCTCTATAAAATTTTCAGAAATTGTTTAGTATTTCCGAAGTCAGCGACAATAACTATAGAAAAATGTATTAGATCTAAGACGATTTTAAATTTATTTTGATTATTTGTGACTGTTCTTTACAAAATGTTACGAATTTTCAGAAATTATTTAGTATTTCCGAAGTGACGACACCAAATATAAAAATTTTCCAGATCTGTGACGGTTCTAAATTTATTTTCACTCTTTTCAGTCGTGCTCTATAAAATTTTCAGAAATTGTTTAGTATTTCCGAAGTCAACGACAACAACTATAGAAAAATGTATCATATCTAAGGCGATGTTAAATTTATTTTGATCATTTGTGACTGTTCTTTACAAAACGTTACGACTTTTCAGAAATTATTTAGTATTTCCGACGTCATGACACCAAATATAAAAATT
Organism: Dioctria linearis; assembly: GCA_963930735.1. Classification (NCBI taxonomy): domain Eukaryota; kingdom Metazoa; phylum Arthropoda; class Insecta; order Diptera; family Asilidae; genus Dioctria; species Dioctria linearis. The sequence goes on from CAWVNZ010000552.1 coordinate 4,349, forward strand.
TTCCAGATCTGAGACGGTTCTAAATTTATTTTCACTCTTTTCAGTCGTGCTCTATAAAATTTTCAGAAATTGTTTAGTATTTCCAAAGTCAACGACATCAACTATAGAAAAGCAGGTCAACAGCTATGGAAAACTTACACATTTTCTTAGGTAACCTTTACAATCGTCGACTTAACCAATGTGTGAAAGAAGAAAATACAAAACTGTTCCAGTTTACTTCAAATGCTACTATGTGACAGTAAAGTACACGCAATTCATAGAATAGATTCGGACCTTATACTAATCAAGGCGATTATATTACACCAAATCTAGAAAAATATATGCGATATGAAGAATATATCCGAACTTTCTACTGTTAAATGCAAACATATATAAATCTAGAAAAATATAGGCGATATAAAAAAAACAATATTCAAATCTTATACTGGCAATTAACGGTAATACGGCTTTTATATGCGGTTATAGGTAGCCCTAGTTTTGTCTCCTACCCTCTGCAACTGGAACAAATTACAGTTTTCCACACAACAGCTATGGCTCTCAACGGTATATTATACTTCTTCGGCGACTTAACAAATTTTGGGTTTTCGTCTTATACTGTCAATTAACGGTAATACGGCTTTTATATGCGTTTATATGTAGCCCTAGTTTTATCTCCTCCCCTTTCTTCGGCGACTTAACAAATTTCGAGTATTCATCAAACTTTAAACGGCTCTTCTTGGGTGGGTTAATGGGGCCTATTTTACGGGACTTGGTACACCCCACACTTGACACCAATGTGATAACTTTACCTTCCGGTGCAGGATATATTAATTTCTGTAATCCTCCCGTTATAGGAACACTTAAACGTGGGTCACCGTATTGCCGCCTGGCCGAGCGTTTACCGGCGGAATGCGGTTCGGGGGAGGCGTTCACGTGGAATCTGCCGACTTGTGTTGCGTCAAAACTAACTTGTTTCCTGGGGCCCGGCGAGGACGGGCTCGGGCTTCCTTGGCGCTGTTATCCCTTTCGATCTGCTTTCTCGAGGTAATCCCTACCTCTGGGGTATTTCCTCTTATTGCAATTGATCGAAGTAGTAACCTACAGCCAGTCGTACATGTAAGCGAACATTTTATCATCTCCTACCCTCCTTACAACCTGATCCATTAGTCTCATAAATACGGCAGGAGCATTTGTGAGACCAAACGGCATTCGCTTAAACTGAAAATGTCCGCCTGGGGTCACGAAAGCTGTGTATGACCTACTATCCCGGTGAATGGGTATCTGATAGTACCCACTGGCTAAGTCCAGTGAAGTAAAAATAGCTCCACCCCTCATTTTATTCAAGCACTCCTCAATGTTTGGAGTAGGAAAATATTCTCTTTTAGTTAGTGCATTAACTCGACGGTAGTCAACACGCATACGATACGTCCCATCCTTTTTCTTAACAAGTAGGGCAGGGCTGGCGAACTCCGATTGTGACTTTTCAGTAATATCGGTGTCCAACAACTGCTGAACAATTGATTTTAATTGTTCATCTAGGTGATAGGGAACACGGTACGGCTTGTAACGAACAATGTCTTTCTGTTTTAATTCTATACCCATTGCGATCCAATCAGTAACGCCTAATTCACTGGTATCTGCTGCAAAGCAATTCCTGTTTTCATTAACCATTCTTAGTAATCTATGACTAATATCAGTTGTAGCCAAATTACCCACCTTTATGTCTTTCAGTTCTATTGGTATTTTTGTTATAACCATCTGTTTCCTTTCGTTCAGTGAACTCTGCTTGCTAAAACTATTTTCCTCTTCTGCCGTCTCATCTTTCAACAATTCTAGCTTTTTCCAATTTTTCACCACTCGAATTCCTCGTCGATTCAAGAAATCCTGCCCCACAATCATGGGAGCTTCCTGAACATCATCCGACACCACTGCTATCTTAACAGTTTCTTCAACTTCCCCAATTTTGATAAATTTTTTTATGTGTCCTAAAGACCGACAAATTCCTCCCGCAAATCCTTTTAATGTTACTCCTCCTTTCAATATTTCCCAACCTCTCGATTGACAGTCATTCACACGAACTGTCGTACACTCGCTTCCCAGATCAATAAAAGCTAACAGACTCTGCCCCTCAATTTCAACTGTTTTGTACCATTCACCGTTCAGTCACCATTCTAATTCTTTTCGTTCCCTCATTTGTCTTCGGGATATATTTATACGCCGCCCTTGAAAGCTGAGTACAGGTATTAGATTTATGGCCCATAATTCCACACTTGAAACATTTACCACCAAACGTGTTTTTATATGTTTTGAACCCTTCGCTCTTTCTCTTAAATGAACCCAGGTTCCGTTCGTTTCTATTTCCACTGCTTTCAGCTGTATTGTACCTCCGCGATTCTATCGTATTCCTACACTTTTCCTGCTCCTTAATTCCTTCATAAAATTTAATTTGTGTTAACAATTCAATAGGTTCTTTAAAAGAAGAAGCTGTTACAACATTACTCAAATTCCTGTCACCTAAACCAGAAATCAAATATTTGATTATGGTACCATCGCTGAGTCGACCTCTTCTTCCAAGCGCTAATACTTCGTAGAAGTATGTCTCTATGGGTTCACCTACGGCCCGTTTCCTATTCATTAATTTTGAATGTATTGATGCTTCATCAACACCACTCGGAAATCCCTGGAGAAACTCAGCTCGAAACTTCCCCCAACTATCTCCTACGCCCTGACGACTTTGGTGCCAAAACCTCGCCGCACCTTTGAGTCGGATTGAAGCGTACGGAGAAAGTGACGCCTTCTGTTTCTACTTTTATCCATTTTTGTATATATAAAAAAAACGAAACCGTTACAATTCCTAACTATATATATATGATATTCTATATACTCTAAATTAAGAATAATAAAACAAGGCAAAACAAAATAAAACAAAACTAAACACTTAGCTGCTATTCCTTGATGCTTCTCGCTTGATGCTACGGCACTCGCACTCACTTTTTCACCTCTTTCCAATAACACAAAACAGCTTCTTTCACAATTTATTTCACCGTTGTTTTTTAGACAGGCTTTATTCCAAATAAAAACCTAACAATTATTTAACGATTCAAAAATATTCTATGCGATCACGACTTTTTTATCCTTGAACAGGTAAATTACAATAATATTGTTACGAGCGTGGCCTTAGTTCGTTATTTAAAACACAATATTTCAGATATAATTCAAAAGTTCTTTCTTTATTTAACTTTACTGTTTACTCTCACAAATTCACAAATAATTATCAAATCAACTCTTTATTTATCGCTAGTACTGTACTTCTAATTATCGCAATCCAAATAGTTTACTTCGTTCACTTCGCTGTCTGAAATAATACTCCGCCTCCTAGCTGTCAGAGCGCCGTATTTATACTCTACGAATTATCCTAGAACCTTCCTGAATATTCCGTTCTCCGAACCCAAAGTTTACTAAGATGACACTAACCTAAAGTTGCTTCCATTCCTAACAGATGTCGCTTGATTCACTTTGTGGCACGTAACACTGCCCCCTTCTTAAAATTTGTTCGTCCCGAACAACAGATGGTCCACGGTCTTGGTGCTCTCCGTATTGACCCAAGCGATCTAGATGAACGATTTTTCTTTTGCATCTTGTACCGCGCTGATTCTTGTATGGCATGTTATTAATTTTAGTTTTAACTGCATACGGTCTCTCCCAGTGTTGTGGTAACTTTGGAGAACGTCTCGTGGCCTCGTGCACATCAGCTAATCGTTGTCTGAGCTTTGTTACGTAGTCTTCTGGTAACTTTTGTTCGCCTTTGGGTATACCAAACTTGAGGTCGCTAGGTAAGCGCATTTCCTTTCCGAAAATGACCTTAAATGGGCTTTGTCTGGTCATATTGTAAACAGCTGATATATAAGCCATTAGAAATATAGGAATATGTCGAAACCAATCGTGTTGATTATAGTTGAAGATCTTCCTGAGATGTTTGATTAATGTTCTGTTGAAACACTCTTCCATGCTTTGATTTTTCTTTCGTCTTTTATCTTTGATTCCTTTCTCCTCAAATTTCTTCCCCTTTCGATTGCCGTTGTCATACTTTTCACTGCCGCCTTTGCGCTTCTTATTATCATCATCGTCAGAAACTTTATCTTTACTTTTTCCGACCTTCATTATACCCTTATCATCGTCATTATCAGCATCTTTAGACCCTTTACTTTTCGTCTTTTTCTTTCTTTCATTGTCCTCGCTCTTGGATTTCTTTCCTTTCTTCTTTTTACTTTTATCACCGTAATCATCATCATCTTCTGATTTCTTTCCTTTCTTCTTTCGACTTTCGTTATCATCATTGTAGTCATCGTCATCTTTTTCTTCCATCCGTCCGCAATGATTCCATTCAGGATTGCATGGACGTTGTGAAAAAGCTTCTGCATATCCGTGGATACGTCCTTTGCGGTATGGGATTTCAAAGTCATGAGGTTGCAATCTAGTCTCTCCACGGAAAGCTTGCTCTCTAGCTCGCCATCTTCTCCCTTCTTCTTCTGTTGTTTGCATTCGTCCTCGTTTCCTACAGTCGTTTTGCAGGTGTCCCAGTCTACTACATTTCCAGCATCGAATAACACCACGCGAAGGAGTGGTCTCTGATGACGGTATTCTGCTGTGAGTCTGCTGCCCAGCTCGATATCTTTGCCCAGCTCGATATTTCTGCCCTTCTTCTAGGGCTTTCATTCGTCGGCGTTTTCTGCAGTCCCTTTGGAGGTGTCCTGGTCTATTACAATTCCAGCATCGCAGAATACCACGTGAAGAATTTCTCTGTGATGGCTGCATTCTATTACAAGTACATTCCTCCACCGAAATTTCTCTCACTCGTACTGCACTTCGGGAAGCTTGCCTGGCAGATTCATACGCTAGTGCATAGCCTAGTGCTTCTGCTGTTGATTTCTTTCCTGCTAGCCTCAACGCTTGTTGTAAATTTTGATCTGCAATAGCGTTCACAAATGCTTCTGTTGCCACTTCATTAAGGAAATCTGCATTTACGCTAGAGTATGAGAGATAAGCTAATCTTTCCACATCACCCTGCAGTTGTTGTAGTGATTCGCCATGCTTTTGAATCCTGTTGCGTAGCTGTAGGCGATATACTTGCTGCATGTGTTCATCTCCATAACGTAACTCTATCGCCTGTACTAATGAAGTATAATCACGTTGCCTTTCTATCGGTATAGTTTGTAAAAGCTCTGATGCAGAACCTCGAAGTGCTAATACCAGAGCTGTAGCTTTGTCTGCATCATTCCATCCGTTTACTTCGGAAGCAGCCTCGAATTGTCTCTTGAAAATATGCCACGAATTTTGTCCATCAAATATTGGAGGTTTCATTCTGCCTGCATTGGATATTTCAATTCCTTCGTGCCGTGGTTGTCGATGCTTCATCTTCTCCAAATCTGATTTGAAGTTGTCAAGCTGTTCGGTCACTTTTTGTTGAACTTCCGCCACTTCTTGCTCGATTCCTTCAATTTTTAAATTTTGTTGGTCTAACGAGTTTTTCAGGAAATTCTTTTGTTCCTCTAAGCGACTTTCTAGACAATTCTCCAGAGAACTCTTTTGTTCATCCAAACGCGTTTCCAGTGATTTCTTCTGCTCATCTAAACGGGATTCCATAGAATTCTTTTGTTCATCCAAAGCATTCTTCTGCTCATCTAAACGGGATTCCATAGAATTCTTTTGTTCCTGGAGAGAATTCTTTTGTTCGTCCAAACGGGTTTCTATAGATTTCTTGTGTTCCTGGAGAGAATTCTTTTGTTCATCAAAACGGGCTTCCATTTTGCTCATTAAAGTACTTAAAAGCTGTTCTATGTTCATTGCAGGCTCTTCCTCAATTTCTGGTTCTTCTTCGAAAACGAATGTCTCAGGATTCTTTTCTTCCTCTATCAAAGCTTGTCTAAGTCGCTCGACTAGAACATTCTTTAGGCCAGTCGTTTGTAATGACCGCTTCCCCAACTCCACTTTCAATTCTTGTATGCGAAGCTCCTCTAGCTTGCGTCCCATTCTTGCGTCTTTTGTAATTCACTCACAGTTTAATATAAAATTATCTTTCGGAATTTTTACACACGATTTCACAAAATTAATTACTCTTTGAATTTCAAATTCAAATGCCACCACTTTATTTCGCGATTTTATTTTACTTCTGACACCAGTTGTTACGAGCGTGGCCTTAGTTCGTTATTTAAAACACAATATTTCAGATATAATTCAAAAGTTCTTTCTTTATTTAACTTTACTGTTTACTCTCACAAATTCACAAATAATTATCAAATCAACTCTTTATTTATCGCTAGTACTGTACTTCTAATTATCGCAATCCAAATAGTTTACGTTCGTTCACTTCGCTGTCTGAAATAATACTCCGCCTCCTAGCTGTCAGAGCGCCGTATTTATACTCTACGAATTATCCTAGAACCTTCCTGAATATTCCGTTCTCCGAACCCAAAGTTTACTAAGATGACACTAACCTAAAGTTGCTTCCATTCCTAACAGATGTCGCTTGATTCACTTTGTGGCACGTAACAATATTCTCTCCGTAAGTTATCAGCAATCACCGTCCAAACTGTGCGCTTTGCTTGCACTGCACAACATGTTAATAAATATCTTGTTGGGACATGCGCGTACAACAGTGGACAGACCCCCGTAATGATGTGTTGTCTGCGAACCAAAATTATATGTACGGGCCCCCCCAACACACGTATCCTGCAGGCACGAATCACTATCCCACTTCTGAAAATGTTAGAGTTCACTTCTATCAGCACTAATAATTAAATTTAAATCAGCGAACCCGCCATCGCGCCCTGTACTAGAACACCACCTGATACTTTAGGCTGTCGATAACCGAATGCTCTTGCTCGCTTTTTGTTTTTCTAACCTCTGTATTTCTATTCTACTATTACTGCTCATTCGTTTCACATTCACACATACGCATTCCAATTCTACTGTTCTTCATTTATGCAGGGTTACCAGGTCAGCGCATCAAATAGGTTCTAGTCACGATGGCGGGCTGCCAGATCGCTATTAAGTGGATCTCAGTTTTTTAATGCTACACGAGGGCTTTCCGTGTTTCTCTCAATCTGACCTTACACAATCTTAAGATTTGGTAGGGTAGTAATAACACGACAAATAAACTTGATATTCAACTTTACTTTTTATTTAATTTTATTTCCACGTTTTAAACCAAACTTGATCTACCTTAGACGATTGTCGAGAGAACATCCCAACTCTTCTTTTTTTAAGATGGCGATCACACACCACAAAACAAAAACTTCGAGCCTACGTGATTTTTATTCTATCCCTAAATAGGTTTAGTGACATCTGTTTATGAATAGCTCCTATGGTGAGGTCACATCTACGCATTCCTCTTAATTTAATCGTTTTTGCTAGTTAAGTTCTACTTAGTTACATTTCACTTTTTTCTTTCTTGTTTCTTTACAGGTTAAGTTTTACTCATTTAATGACATCTTACTTTTTGTTTCTTTACAGGTTAGTTTTTACTTATTTAATGACATTTTACTTTTTGTTTCTTTACAGGTTAGGTTTACAGCTTAGGTTTACTTTTTTAATGACATTTTACTTTTTGTTTCTTTACAGGTTAGGTTTACAGGTTAGGTTTACTTATTTCATGACATTTTACTTTTTGTTTCTTTATAGGTTAAGTCCTCTTTGAAAACTTTTTATCTAATTCTTTTTATCTTCCATAGCTGTCAACCTGTTTCTCTTTCTGCGTGTTTTGAAAATTCTGTAAATGTCAGATTGATCTACTGGATGACCTTTCTATACTTGTTAAGGTGGTGTAGTTTAAAGTGCGATAACTGTCAAACTAATTTATTGGCTAGGATTCTTCTATAATTGTTGAGTTGTTGTGATTTTAAAAATTCGTTTTGTCCGGATTACTTATTGATTTTACTTTTGCTATATTTGTTAAAGTTTTTTCATTTAGTTCTAGATTTTATCTCGGTCAAGATTTTAATACAATTTTAAATTTCTAAATTTCGCGGTTTTGCATTCAATTTGAACTTTCTATATCTGTCAAAGGTTTAATTCGCTACGATTATTTACTGACTTCGAGTTGTCTTCCTTATCAAAATTCTATTTGCTTTCTTGGGTAAAACTGAAACTTATTTCCTGATATTCACTCTCTATATGTCTGAATTGATTTGCGTTTGTGTAAGTCCAACAAATTGCCTCAGGTTTGTGCTGCTACGTGTGGCTTCGCCCTTTATTACATCGTCTTACGCAGTTTATTTCTGAACGAGCTAGATGTCGCGCGGAATTGTAGAAATTTATTTCGGTTCAATGCCTATCGCTGTGTGGTCAGCTGACTGAAATGTCAAGTCTGATTAAGTGATCAAATTTATTGCTTTGATTATCAGGAAATGATTGGTCACGAAATTTAGCATGCATTACTGTTGCAAAGCAACTCATTTTTGGAATAATTAAATTGCCGGAGGACTCAGAATCGGATTCATTGGAATGGCATCAACTTGGAGAAATTTCTCCTGAAAGTCGCTGCCATGCAATTAGCAGATATTTCTCAAGCTGTTCTCCCGAAAGTTGTCATCTTATGTGCTGTTGGTGCTGATTTTATTTGACGAATATTTCGCAGTGATTTAGAGAATTGTGATACTGTTCAGCACTCAGAGAATATTCAAGCTATGTAAATGATGTTGCCTGGGAACTGGGAGGTGAGTTTTTCTTTTCGTGATTCTGTTACAATATTTAATTTCAGGATGTAAAGTTGTCAAAAGCTTTTCTATTTTTGCTCCAGGTGGTGCTGCATGCGAGCAAAATGGTAAGTCCTTGCGCTTATCATGTATATGTTGAGGATAATCCAAGTCGACTTCGAATATGTATCCAGTTGTAGAATCATAAGGGATTTCGGAAACGTCAATTTTGGGAACATCAACCCATTTGAATCCTCCGGTAGGTAAATGCTGTGACATGGGCCATCCATAAAGGTTGTTAACATCATAATACATCAGGTATTTATCTCTCTCCTCAGGCTTGAAATCATCCCTATATTTATTATTTGCTTTACTATATCTGTTCGAACATTGACTTATACCACCTCGAATGCCTCTCTCTATGAATAGCAGTATATCTCCGTCGGTTATCAGCTCTAGTTTCACTTTGGTGTATTTTAGCATAGCATCCCATGTTAGGTCTGGCATGGTGTAAGAATGTGCTGGATCTAAATTGTAACTCTTCATGCACACTTCTCGAAAGTTCTCGAACACGTCGACCAAAAGGAGAACATAAGTCTTAAGGTATAAATCTGAATATTCACCAAGTGTTTGTATTTCAAAGGTCTGCCAGAACTTTTCAGCATGACTGGTCCTCAGGAGATATAGCACTGTCAATCAGTTTATTGAAGAACCCTTCCTGTGTTGGCAAGTTCCGGAAATCCAATTTATCCCAGTCATCACTAAAATCATATGAGAAGACACTTTTGCGTGTAAGAAGTTTGATAGTGTCATCATACAATCCCTGCCATTCTGATCTTGTAGTGTTTAATTTATCCATTGGCAGCAATGACGATAACTTATCTAAAGATTCAGCCATAAAACGGAAGGAATCGATGAATCTGAATTTTATGTGGCTGCCTTCCATGTGCTTGGTGAACGAGATATATCTTTCCTTGTTAATTGGTAAGAGATAAACTTATCCTGGGAAAGATGTAGCTATATCCTTAATTATGAAGTGGGCATTATATCCAGATAAATTGTGAAAACTGACTGGAACTATGGAGTAATCCTGATAAATGAGGTTACATGCGTTCTGGGCTGGTCCTGGATATTTTCCTGTTAAGTGGCAATGGTCCCCGAATTCGCACCTCATCGGTTGCAAACGTTTTCTCACATATATGGCAGCAAGTATTTTCCATATGTGAACACCGTTCCTCCTTAGTCGGTGGCTGCATTGGCCTTATGTTGAGCTTTTCCTGTATAGCTATGGTTGCAGTTTTTTGCAGTTCTAATGCTAACCATTGTTCGCAATTCTTGCCTCGATATGTTCTGTAATATGAGAGCTTCGCATCATGTTCACAGTGGAAATAGAACCCTACGCTATGAACTTCATGTTCCTGGAATCGGCTTCAATATTGACTCAAGATCGGCATATGCACAAAACGGGACTGGATTCTTATGGTTATAATTCCTAAATTCAATCCATATCTTTTCCTCTGAGGGAAACATAATCCTACATTCGTTTTGATTCTCGCATTCAGGAGTGTGTGTAGCTAATTTTTCTTCAGAGTAAAAGTAGAGCAAACATCTGTCGCATATATACTTTCTACCATCATGTTTCGAAGTTTGCTTCGATATGAGTCGGGAAAGATATATAATCCAGTTGAAATGATATCTGCCATCATCATCATCGTCATCCATATGATCTTCATCCTGGTCATAGTAATCTTGTAGCGTTAAGAGATTTACATGTCGCTCCATCCCGTGTTTCGTAAGTCTAACTGGAATTGTGGTGAAGAAACGCTCTCTCTCTAGGATGAATACGTTTATTGATAAATCGTTGTGGTCTTCAAATTGTTTCATTTGGCTAAATGTCATGGGAAATATTGCTCCAGTTAAATTAAATACAGTTGAATAATGTGGATATGATGAGGTCCTATCAGAGTTGGCAGTTGCCGGATATAGCGCTGATGTTACGTCCCATGCGAAGCGTGCTTCATCATTATTTTTCAAATTAATGCAAGCTTTCTTTGATGCAATCTCCTTTGGTGGAGGTATATACGAAGATCCTCGGAGCTGTTCAATCTTGTTGATGTGTACTGCCAGATGTATTATAGAGTTCAGTGCCCAGCCACTGTATTTTCCTGGAATTCTTCCAGCTGAGTGTGTATTGGATCCAAAAAGTTTGATTTAAACCACTCCTAAAAATTATCATCTGCATTAATTGGAGCAGTTCTTGCTTGAAAATATTTAGTGTCTCTTATAATTTCATTGTCACCAGTTTGTTTAACAAATTCACCGCAAAAGGTTGCAGAAACTTTAATACTTGAAATTAATATTAATATCAACTTGAAATTTATGTATGTTTCTGTTGCACTTTTTAAAAATATAGTTTTTATTCTCTGAATTTGTTAAACACTTCAACAAATCCTTCCGCAAGTTTTTTAATTACTGAAAAACTTTTATTTACTAGCGCGTTGTCATTTTTATTTTTTTATGTTTTAAACTATCACTGAGACTCACTAAAACTGACTGATGCTCCCCAAGAATTTGCTTGGGTTTTATAGGAACGGTTTGTAAGCATGAATGATCCTGCTGCTACAATAATCATTGCACAGGATGAATTCCAACGAATTTGCTTTCAGGCTGAGATGATATTGAAATACACGATAAACAAAAAAATCATTCAAATTAATTTGATTACTTTATTCTGCTGGTCGAATTTGCAAAAGAGATATTTTACATGAATGCATACCAGAAAATGTGAAAATTTGTTTACTTTATCCGAAATGCAATGAAACGATTCGATCGGTAAAATTCTTGGAACAATAAAATTTTTGGCTGCCTACAGGAAGTGTGGTATCAAATTACATGAAAAGAATAAATGTGCTGATACAGCTTAAATTTGTTTATACAGGTGTGCATGACTCACTCAGCTAAAATGCAAATTTGTAAACAGGAAGTTTACACAGGGGTGTATGAACCATTCAGCTAAAATGCGAATTTGTTTACAGCGGTGATATCAAATTACATCATAAACAGAGGAAGCATGCCTAATGTTTCGTAAACATTTAATATTTGATACCAAGAACCCCACTGTCCCACAACCCCATAGAAAGTAATCCAGAGCTTCTAATATCTACAAATTCTTCGCTAGGAAGTGTTCAAGTACGAAAACAGCAAATCCAAGATGACGTCTTGCTGATATCTACAACTCCCCAGGGTAACTTGAATTATTAGTAATATTGATTACACCTGAAAAGCTAAGTTTCGCTAATATCTCGAAAACCAAAGCCCGTAGAGGATTTCTGATGAAAATTTCGTACCCCCTCCCACCCCACACCGCCTAGAATCTATTGCCATGAACAAAAATTACTTGAATTATTTATAAGCTAATATCTCGAAAACCAAAGTCCGTAGAGGATTTCTGATGAAAAGCATAACTTCATTAAACCCTCCCTATCCTTATTACCCCCCCCCCCCAACCACCACCACCTACCCCCATCTAGAATCCATTGGCATGAACAAAAATTTTCTTACTATTAACTTTAATTATTACTAATATTAATTGAAAACGAGGCGCAACACTTGAAAACAACAAAAGCCTACATTTCGGCGCACCACACATGCAAGAAGATCGTAGCATTTTGCTGCTCCGTGTGAGAACAAGTGTAGCAAAAAAGTTCACACATCCAAGAAAACCGTAGCATACTGCTACTTGTGGGCACAGAAAACCGTAGCATGCTGCTGCGTGTGGGCAAACGAGAATCAAAAACTTCCCAAACCGTAGCATGTTGAGAGTTCTAGATAAAAATTCTGGTACAGAACTCTACCCATATAGGTATAGTAACTTTAAAGAATATTCACACAACACCTCCATGGTCGCATGGTAGAGCATACCAAGCGTTCTCGGTTCGATTCCAGCAAAAAAACTCCAACATTATTTTATTTAAAAAATCAGCTAAGACAAGAGCTTAAACAGCTGATGGGGATCAGCAACCAGATGACGTCATCCCCTGTTCAGCCAGACGTAGACCACTAGACGGAATCCCCCGGTGGCCCAGAAACCCGGTCCAGAGCCACCAAAATAGTTGGAATTTTCCGGACACTTTTTATATGGAAAAAGTGAGCCAAAACTATCATAGCTGCAGTATTTACGTTAAATCAGATATTATTTAATTAAATTATATTTTGCACAATCAATTAAAAAAACATTTTGTGTGATTCCTGTCAAGATTCAAGTAGAACTAAATCACTAAGTATTTCCGAAATCCTTCAGTTTTTGACACCTTCAAATGTTTCGATCGATTCGAGATCTGAGGCGCCGAGCACATCCGATAGGATGTGATGCTAGGTCGGCTACAATGGTGAACGTCGCCGCAACCCACAAAACTTTCATCTACTCTTCACCTATCTAAATCTCTTTATAATACCTGAAACGTTAATCGTTTGTAACAAAGTCCTCTTGGCCTTCATTACAAATCTCTCCATTCATAAGCATACAGAAAACAGGTGCTAAGTACACATCCATTAATATATATTTATGAACAAAACTATACACATATGTATTCAATAAACATCCACTTTTGGAACGAAAACTGGTTGGAACCACCCAAGTAGCCATTTGTGTAATTTATGCGACAAATTATCGACAAACACTTGTCATTTGTCAATGTCTGGGAAATGTAATCAGGTTTTACACATTGCGTCTAACAAATGTCACATTCATCATTCATCAATTGTTTCAATATTTTTTACAAAAATAAGAGACAAAATCTTCACAAAAAGGTCACAACTTTTTACATTTTTAACCAAGGAATGTATTATTTTTTGGTTAATCTGTATGATTTTGAAGGCATTTATGTCAGCTTTTATTTTGATTCGGGCATTCAAATTAAAGTCTTATTTCAGTTCAAAAGCTGTATATATAATAAAAAATGTTGACATTAATTATTTATTGAGTAAATATTGTATATTAAAGTAGGCTTCATTTATATCTGAAAACAATTCAATGTTATGAGTCATATCTTTTTTACGCTGGATTTACGTTACTGGGACTTTGTAAATATTGGAAGAACTTTAAATATATAAAGGAAACAATATTTTACAGGATGAAATTTCAGTACTATTACTAACTTAAAAAGCTGAGTTCCTACATTTTATTACCGGTATATACATATTACAAACCTATCTTTTTTACTTTCAGGCCATGTCCAAGTAATCTACCTCTAGCTAAACTGCCAAGTTTAACCTCAGCCTTTAATATCGCTTTTAGCTGGGATTATAATATATATAGTTTTGAGATTTAGATTAGTCTTATTCAAACATTTTGCTGGGGTCTAAGAATTCTTAGGTTTTTCACGGATGCAAGTAGAACGATATAAGGGAGCATCAGCATACTGCAAAAAGTGTTTCCATGGAAATTGACATAAATAAGTAGTTGCATCCAAGATTAGAATAGAATACAAAACTCGTTTATTTTCAACCCAGGCCACAAAGCCATGTTGGGTACATCTCGATATTATAAGATTTACATTGGTAGACTCGTAATTTATAGAAAAATACAAAATAAAAGGTGTGATTAAGCGAATTCAATCTGTATAAAATTTCAGTTTTGTCAAAAGAGACATTGTTATAGGCTCGGAGACGAAAGAACATCAATACAAAGGTCTTAGTTAACCTGCATCATACTTGCATTATGTGTGGAAATCTAGTCAGAATAACAATGAATAGTTATAACACAAAAAATCAAAAACTAGTAGACTATAATGAAGTTTGTTGCGCTAGTAACTAAACATAAAGTTTGAAATGCACATTCGTGTCTAATAGTTACCTACTTAGTAAGTAAATAATGAGTAGTTGACAAGTGACTGCATTGTTACAAAAGTTATTTCAGAGGAAAAATTAATTGAATTGGTATTTTTTATATGTAGAATAGGCAAAAAATTCAGATACAAAACAAACCCATTTTCAACCTTGGTTGTGAAAAACTTGAGGACTATATACATTGTGTGTAGCTAATATCTATTGGATAACGTTATTGGGTTGGTATTTATTATATTATCGGCCTTAAACGGAGTACACATGTTCAGGAATACGCCGTGCACTTGAATCGGAAAAGCTTAATCAACATATGTTGTTCGACCCCCCCCCCCCCCCCCATTTGTTAACTTAACCCGAGGAGGCGGCTTACTGGCTGGGTCAGGCACGGCTAGACCCTGTGAAGACGGGGTGAAGTATTTGTATCTACCAGAGGACGAAGCATTGGGCGCCACATAATTTTTCTCACTGAGAAGGCAAAATCACGAAACCTCTACGAAGGATACCCTATTCAAAGTACTAGCCCAGCGCTGTACCATGCCCTGCGACAGCACTATACGCGTACTACAATAGTACTATACACGGCACAACAGTAGTACTATCCGGCGTACTTTCATAATACTACCAGGTCTATATCGGCTTTGTATAAACCTTGAGTTAACTAACAGTAAGACGTGATATGTTGGCATATACACAGCCGCAGGCTAGCCTGGAGAGAGAATCTGACCTATCTGCAGAACTCCAAAATGACCAACATATATTAGAGACTAATCTATATTTCTACTGGTTTCTATTGAATGACAAGAATATATAACTTGATCAGTTCCAGGTCAGCCGTTGAGTCTAATGATAGCGAACTGTAAGGTAGCCACCCATACCTAGTAGTATCCGACAGCCGGTCTAAATGGAGTTTTGACTTATCTACGCAGCTCCGAAATGACAAGCATAAGCTATATTGTTGAATATACTTCGATTGCAATTAATCCGTATGGTTGATAGTAGTAAATTTAAAGTTGCGCCTTATCTATTCAAGTCCGAAACGACAAGTGAATTATGCAGTAGTATAACTATAACGAATTCGAGTACCACTTCCGTGTATATGAGTCTTGTCTACCCAACTCCGAATGGATACATAAAAGCTATATTGATTTCATCTTACGTTTAGTAGTAAGGTTAAACAAGTGTCTTGCCTACACGATTTCAAAATTACAAGTAGAATCTATATTAATATGATTTATTAAAGTTGAATATGTGTCTTGTCTACACCATTCCAAAATAACAAGTATAATATACATTAATATGACTTAGTAAAATTAAATATGTGTCTTCTTACAGGATTCCAAAATGACAAGTATAATATATACTAATATGATTTAGTAAAGTTAAATATGTGTCTTGTTACACGATTCCAAAATGACAAGTAAAATATATTTTTACGTGCCACAAAGTGAATCAAGCGACATCTGTTGGGAATGGAAGCAACTTTAGGTTAGTGTCATCTTAGTAAACTTTGGGTTCGGAGAACGGAATATTCAGGAAGGTTCTAGGATAATTCGTAGAGTATAAATACGGCGCTCTCACAGCTAGGAGGCGGAGTATTATTTCAGACAGCGAAGTGAACGAAGTAAACTATTTGGATTGTGATTATTAGAAGTACAGTCCTAGCGGATAACTCAAGAGTAGATTTGATAATTGTTTGTGAATTGTGATAGTAAACAGTAAAGTTAAATAAAGAAAGAACTTTTAAATTATATCTGAAATATTGTGTTTAAAATAACGAACCAAGGCCACACTCGTAACAACTGGTGTCAGAAGTCGGATAAAATCGTGAAATAAAGTGGTGGCATTTGACTTTGAAATTCAAAGAGTGATTAATTTTGTGAAATCGTGTGTAAAAATTCGGAAGGATAATTTTATATTAAACTGTGAGTGAATTACAAAAGACCCAAGAATGGGACGCAAGCTAGAGGAGCTTCGCATACAGGCATTGAAAGTGCAGTTGGGGAAGCGGTCATTGCAAACGACAGGTCTAAAGAATGTTCTAGTCGAGCGACTTAGACAAGCCTTGATAGAGGAACAAAAGAATCCTGAGACATTTGTTTTTGAAGAAGAAGCTGAAGCTGAAGAAAAGCCTGCGATGAACGTGGAACAGCTTTTGGGTACGTTAATGACAAAAATGGAGCTTTCAGCCCTGCAGATGAAGAATTCTCTTGAGGAACAAAAGCAATCTCTATTGGAGGAACAAAGGAATGCTCTTGAGCAACAAAAGCAATCGCTCTTGGAGGTACAAGAGAATGCTCTTGAGGAACAAAAGAATGCTCTTGAGGAACAAAACAATGCTCTTGAGGAACAAAAGAACTCTCTGCAAGCATGTTTAGAAAAACAAAAGAATTCTCTAAAAGCCGGTTTGGATGAGCAGAAGAAAGCTAATGGGATCAAAAGAATTCTCTGCAAGCATGTTTAGAAGAACAAAACAATTCTCTGGAAGCCCGTTGGGATGAACAAAAGAGTTCTTTGCAGAATTGTCTAGAAACCTGTTTGGGGGAACAGAAGAATTTTCTTAAAAATTCATTAGACGAACAAAATGTGAAAATTGATGGAATCCAGCAGGAAGTGCTACAAGTTCAACAACAGGTGTCGGAGGGACAACAAAATGTTATGGAGAAGCTTGACAACTTTAAAGCAGATTTGGATAAGATGAAGCATCGACAACCTCTGCATGAAGGAACTGAAATATCCGGTGCAGGCAGAATGAAACCTCTAATATTTGATGGATAAAATTCATGGCATATTTTCAAGAGACAATTCGAGGCAGCTTCCGAAGTAAATGGATGGAATGATGTAGACAAAGCTGCAGCTCTTGTATTAGCACTTCGAGGTGCGGCGTCAGAGCTATTACAACTATATCGATTGACAGGCAACGTGATTACACTTCATTAGTACAGGCGATAGAATTACGTTATGGAGGTGAACACATGCAGCAAGTATATCGCGTGCAGTTACGCAACAGGATTCAGAAGAATGGTGAATCACTACAACAACTGTAGGCTGTTGTGGAAAGATTAGCTTATCTTTCATACTCTAGCGTCAACGTAGAATTCCTTAATGAAGTGGCAACAGAAGCATTTGTGAATGCTATTGCGGATCCAAATTTACAACAAGCACTAAGGCTAGCAGGAAAGAAATCAACAGCAGAAGCACTTGCCTATGCATTAGCGTATGAATCTGCCAGGCAAGCTTCTCGAAGTGCAGTACGAGTGAGAGGAATTTCGGTGGAGGAATGTACTTGTAATAGAATGCAGCCATCACAGAGCCATTCTTCACGCGGTATTCTGCGATGCTGGAATTGTAATAGACCAGGACACCTCCAAAGGGACTGCAGAAAACGCCGACGAATGGAAGCGCTAGAAGAAGGGCAGAGATATCGAACTGGGCAAAGATATCGAGCTGGGCAGCAGACTCACAGCAGAATACCGTCATCAGAGACCACTCCTTCGGGTGGTGTCATTCGATGCTGGAAGTGTAGTAGACTGGGACACCTGCAAAACGACAGTAGGAAACGAGGACGAATGCAAACAACAGAAGAAGAAGGGCGAGCTAGAGAGCAAGCTTTCCGTGGAGAGACTAGACTGCAACCTCATGACTTTGAAATCCCATACCGCAAAAGACGTGTCCATGGAAATGCAGAAGCTTTTTCACAACTTCCATGCAATCCTGAATGGAAACATTGCGGACGGATGGAAGAAAAAGATGACGATGACTACAATGATGATAACGAAAGTCGAAAGAAGAAAGGAAAGAAATCCAAAGATGATGATGGTAACGGTGATAAAAGTAAAAAGAAGAAAGAAATCCAAGAGCAGGACAATGAAAGAAAGAAAAAGACGAAAAGTAAAGGGTTTAAAGATGCTGATAATGACGATGATAAGAGTATAATGAAGGTCGAAAAAGATAAAGACAAAGGTTCTGACGATGATGATACTAAGAAGCGTAAAAGCGGCAATGAAAAGGATGACAACGGCAATCAAAAGGGCAAGAAATTTGAGGACAAAGGAATCAAAGATAAAAGACGAGAGAAAAATCAAAGCATGGAAGAGTGTTTCAACAGAACATTAATCAAACATCTCAGGAAGGTCTTCAGCTATAATCAGCGCGATTGGGCTCGAAATACTCCTATCTAAGGTCATATTGGGAAAGGAAATGCGCTTATCTAGCGACCCCAAGTTTGGTATACCCAAAGGCGAACAAAAGTTACCAGAAGACTACGTAACAAAGCTCAGACAACGATTAGCTGATGTGCACGAGGCCACAAGACGTTCTCGAAAGTTATCACAACACTGGGAGGGACCGTATGCAGTTAAAACTAAAATTAATAACATGCCATACAAGAATCAGTACGGTACAAGATGCAAAAGAAAAATCGTTCATCGCCTGGGTCAATACGGAGAACACCAAGACCGTGGACCATATGTTATTCGGGACGAACAAATTTTAAGAAGGGGGCAGTTTACGAGCCACAAAGTGAATCAAGCGACATCTGTTGGGAATGGAAGCAACTTTAGGTTAGTGTCATCTTAGTAAACTTTGGGTTCGGAGAACGGAATATTCAGGAAGGTTCTAGGATAATTCGTAGAGTATAAATACGGCGCTCTCACAGCTAGAAGGCGGAGTATTATTTCAGACAGCGAAGTGAACGAAGTAAACTATTTGGATTGGGATTATTAGAAGTACAGTACTAGCGGATAACTCAAGAGTAGATTTGATAATTGTTTGTGAATTGTGATAGTAAACAGTAAATTTAAATAAAGAAAGAATTTTTGAATTATATCTGAAATATTGTGTTTAAAATAACGAACCAAGGCCACGCCCGTAACAATATATTAATATGATTTAGTAAATTTAAATATGTGTCTTGTTACATGGTTCCAAAATAACAAGTATAATATATATTGGTATGAATTAGTCCCTACGTTTACTAGTAGCAAAAAACGCCTGATCTACACAACTCCCAATTGACAAATAAAAATTATGTTTATTTCACCTTCTGTTTAATAAGAGTAAACTTAAATATTTGTTTGGTCTACATAACTCTACAATAACAGGCCTAATATCTTTTGATATGAAATTGGTCCCTACTTTTGGTAGTATATCTATAACGGCAATCAGCATAGGTAGACTTCGCGTGCGACCCACCAACATAACAAAGGTCATGGGTTTACCTAGACGTATCCAATACCCAACATCGGAAATTTAAAGTAACTAAGGTCTTTAATGGCAGCAAAATTGGACGCATATATCCAGATAACTGTGGCAGGAATCGACCTCGTCAGGTTTCGACTTATCGTAATGGTAAAAGAAAACGGCACGTTTTTATATTAAATCCCGTACTGAGGACATCGATTGACGATCGAGACTTTTCACGCCAAAACAAAACACCCCAACACGTGGCTCAGGACCATTACCGTGAATCTGCGTCCAGCTAGCGGGCCACCACTATGCGACACGTGGTACAGCTGAGTTGACCCAACTAATTTCACACACAAATGTTCGTAAAATCAGAAAAGGACTGAATATTACTTAGCTTGCACACTCCTTCCACGTGCTCCGCAGTGTCCTCCTAAGACTCAGCAATGGGGCCAACAAACGTGGAGCCGATCTGAAATCCTTCAATAGGTGGAGGCTTCTTCCCTTTTTTTCCTTTATAAATCGTGTCCTCGGCCACGGGTCGTTGGCTTCCTGCTCCAATTCGTAGTTTGACTAGCAGCTTTTTTTTGTTTTTTAACCAGCTCAACGAACATCCGTGGTCCGCACACTAGTTTTATCACTCGTCTCCCTGCACCAGGAATAATAATAATCGGGAAGAAAAGAAGAGAGTACTCTGGAAGCTTCTGTCCACAAACACGTTCCGCAAGACCAAAAGCACACCTGTCTTTTTTCGTTTAACAACCTCCTTTCTCATCCTCCTCCTTTTTTTCCAACAACTGTCCTACAGACTGTGGTCTGGCCCACCTAAGGGTGCTCTCGCATTGTTTTAGAACTGGGCGCCGTGGAAAGAGCGTGAGCGCATCACGTCAGTACAATCCACTGAAGCAAAGGAAAGGTGTGTACAATTTGCATCGCTTGATGATGTAACGGTACGTGTGATCAATTTTAATCGTTAATGTCCCATCGATTAGGTCATCACTCTACTTGAACGCACCCCAGTAATTAATAAAGATACAAGTACGAAACCTGCAAGTGACAACTGCCAGCTAAACGTTTGCCTTTATTAAATCCGCAGTCGACGCGAAGCTAACCCACAGAGAACCGCAACGCTGCCATTGCGCCACTCCCTCAATGAAAAGGTTCTCACGCGACTCGTTCCACATAACATAAAATAGTTTTTTGCGTTTGACAACTGTCAAGGCCCTTGTCCAATATCTTGGCGTATTCTTCAAATGTTTGATAATTTCACCGGTGTTTCAAGTTTTTAATTCATTTGCTGTATGTTTGGAATTGAATTTAATGAAATCATCACGTTCACGTCTATCTATGCAGAGTGCCGAACGGTTTGATTTATAACCAGTTAGGCATTGAAGGCATGGTACGATGGTATGCAACTGCCGTGCTCTGGGTGCTTCTTCTCCGTGGTGCTGTCCCCCTGATCTGCGGCCACTTAAAACTCCATCTCCGTATGTCCAGCTAAGTCTAATGACAACCTGGAATGAGAAAAGAGCAGCAGAAGTATGATCGGAAAAATCTGGGACAACTACGTATAGACAATCACGACAGTCAGATAAGTTTGCTGATAATTTCAATATTGAGCCCGGTTCTTTGTTTCGATATTTTTTTTTATCCTTTTCAGGTACTGCATTTCGGCTTGTTCCAGTTCTTAAAAAAAGTCACCAAGTTTATCAGATAGGGCTGGAACACCAGAAATAATAACAGAAATAAGGATTGATCTATCCGCATATAAGGTCGATGGCAGGGGCAGCATTATAAATGACTGTTTTAGTAAGAACATGCTGGAGGAGGCAGTGAGTTAATATATGTCGCGATTTCTCCCACCGCACTAATTTGTATGTATTGGAGTATATTATAAAAGCATAATTTTTTTTCATTACCTTTTGTTTCGTGTATTGTATTGATTTCGTCGTATGCCCCTCTTAATTCGACGGGAAGTGAAGAACAATAGAAACGATTTGCCAATTAAATGTTAGCAGGAAATCAGACCGTAACATCATATGTCTGCACATATATGTTGTAATCCACACGGGATTTACACTTGGGCAAAAAATCAATTGAAGTTTAAGTTTTCATTGTATCTTGTGTATAACGTGGTTCCGTGGCGATGCACAAGGTATAATGGAAAATCAAACTTCAATTAATATAGAAAACAAGGTATATTGCCAAGCAAATAGAATCTACAATATTTACATCATGGCCCATATGTAACACGCCTTACACCTGTTGTATACTATACTTCATCACACTGCCTTCCCTGACGTGTGGATGCACTATTTGTGAATAATCGCAAGGAGCATATAAAAAAAGTTGTTCAACTATCAGTAAAGTTTTGTCAGCTCCGGCCACGGTAAGCAAATTTGTATTACTAAACTTCAGTTCTGATTTATTAATATGGTTTACTGAACGAATTTAACTTTAACATAACTTAAAAATGGGATAACGTAGATGAATTATTACACCATTTGGATAAAAATTCTTAAGGACATATTTTTGTGGGTTTCGTATAAATTTATAAAAGGTCAATAAACCCAAATTCCGATTAATACTACATTCGTAGAATAATGAATAATAAAGAGAAAGATATGTTGTGTACTTTATAAAAAATAACTAAATAATTAACATTACCGTATGCACCAAAGATTTTAAATAGAATTAAAGTTACATATATATGCATTATATTAAAATAAACATAACAATTTTAATTTAATTGAAAGTCAACCTTTCCTAATCAGAGTACTAAACAAGTGAAATAGCTAGAACTGGTCTAAGACCAATTCTTATGATACCCTAGATGAATGCACGTATGAAATTTCGTATGGTCACCCATTTGAGCAATTTCGTTTTTTGCATTGATTTCTCGCATATATTTCTAGAACGACTCGTCGGACAGAAAAAATGATTATAACAAATTTTATAGCATTTCTAATTCTGAAGAAGTTTTTAGTACAATTAAAATGTCCAGGACTGATCGTTTTCAAAGAATACGTAAAAAACCAAAATTATTATATGGCAACACCAAGAAGGGGTTGCCTGATTTAGCCCATTTTTTAAATTTTATTTGCTATTAGTATGAAGACACAGTGTACCAAATTTCGGCTTTCTATGTCGACGTGTTCTCAGGTAGTGTCCAAATATATCGTGGAAAACGAAATTTTTGTATGGCAACCCCACGAAGGAGTTGCCCGATTTGTCTCATTTTCGAACTTAATTTTCCTTTTTTTTGTTAATGTCCGTGTACAAAATTTCAGCTTTCTAGGTTAACGCGCTCTCGAGTTATCGTGCGCACAGACAGACGGACGGACGGACATGCAAAAATCAAAATAACTTTTAATATTATGCGTGGGTGTCCAATTCATTTTGCTCCACCATCATTATTTCGTGGTGTTACAAACGGAATGACTAACTTAGTATACCCTATAGATTTCATCTAGGGTATAAAAAGTACTTAACCCTTTTGTCAACACCACTTCGTACCTCCTCGAATCAACACCTGCAGCACCGGTGATACTTATACATTTTGTATGGGAAAGTCTCTGAATTACAGGTAAATAGATTAACAACGAGTTCTGTCGGTAACAAATGATAGATCTAAGTATATTTATTGATTTTGTTATGTATTTTATGACATTGTTAGAAAAAAATTTTGAAAAAATAATGATGTCATTTGAAAAAAAAAATGCCTACTTATGATAATAATAATAAATGAGAATAAAACGAGAAAAAAAAACGCCAGAAAAATCATATTTGTTCCTTAATTTTTAAATTTATTTTATTTTTATTATTTGATGTTATAGCGGCGACATAAGTACACAGTGTGTGAAAATTACTACTGTCTACCTGTTACGGTTAATGAGATACAGCCCGGTGGCAGACAGATAGTAATAAGAATGATTTTTAATTTAATTTTCTTTTTATGATTTTTTGTTATAGCAGCAATAGAAGTACACACTCTGTGAAAATTTCAACTGTCTACCTGTTACGGCTAATGAGATACAGCCCAGATAGTAATAAGATTGAGAATAAAACGAGGAAAAAAACGCCGAAAAACTCAAGTTTCTCATATGGCGGCCCCCTTTAATTTTTAAATTTATTTAATTTTTTATATTTGTTGTTATATCGCCAATAGAAATACATAGACTATAAAAATTTCAACTGTCTACCGATTACGGTTCATGAGATACAACCTCGTGACGGACGGACAGCGAAGTCTTAGGAATAGGGTTCCCGCTGTTAGCGTTTGCGTACGGAACCCTAAAAAGGAGCAGCTATTAAAGGCTACGGACGATATTTACAGTTCAGATATTTGGGAAATGGTATGAGAAAAATGAAAATTATATTGGAGGTGGATTTCTGTACATAAGGAATTAATAACTCAAATGTATTTCTCTATAATTATGTTTATTTTAGAAATTATAATTTAGTTAATTAATGTGGCACTCATTTGGGACAGCTGTTGCATTTCCCGATGAGAGACTAGCTATGCTGCGGACAATTCAGTTTTTGACAAGTATAGCATCGCTTACGCGCAGGACGGCTTTTTTTGCATCGCTCTTAAAAACTTTACCTGGAATTAATGCTTCCGAACCAGAAATCAACGGACGCTCCAGCATGCACTCTAAACCACTTTGAGCGCCAAAAATGCCGGTCCACATGCTCCTATTATTAGCCATATCGAATACATTTTATATTACCAGGGCAGTAGCTAGCTCCTGAAGATACTTACGGCGAGCGTATGTCCTCTTTATTGTAACATCATTCAAGATGGCTGTTGTTGTAATATAACTTTCCAAATCGGCGATATCTAGTATGTTACTGAAAAATTCTTGTGGCCAGCGAAGAGCCCTCTTTTTTGAAGAAGATTTATTCCGTACTAAGTCGGGTATACGAAGTAGATGATCTCTAATAAAATAACAAAGGTAACAAAAAGAAAGTATGACAATTTCATATACGCAGCTGCTATTTAGCTGAAATTGCTTTGTCGTACTGCATCGTTGAAATGAGGGCAACTGCTTTCGCTGGTCTCTTTTGGGTGTCATATGAACATAATATTATTGGCTCATCCTTCTGAAACCCAACCTTAGTTGAGTTTAGCTCCCGCTGGTGGCTTGGTTTGAATCCTTCTGGAAGATATGATTTATTTTTCTTTATGGTACCAACCATCGACAATTGGTAGGTAATCAAGAGACGGATAAGTGATAGCGATGTGAAAAAGTTGTCCATGTAGTTTTCGAAAATTGTTAGCATATTTCCTTCAAGACACGTTCGCCTTGATTTACATCCCAGACAGATTCTTTTCCTGTATAAATTTGCCCTGTAATTGGATACGAAGATTTTGCATCACAGGCCCACTATACTTAGCCGGTTTATTTAGCATATACTCCGTGACATGTGTGCGTCCACGAAATGCAAGAAGCTGTTCGTCAACAGTGAAATTGGCACCTGGCCGATACCCTTTTCTGAGATTATGGTTGAGCGCATCCATATATCTGTAATTAGAGCCGCCTTATTTTCTCTCTCTCGAGTGGCATCGTTGTCAAAACGGATGAACAAATTTATAGCCCAATATCGACGAATAGACATAGATGTAATGTTGATCTCTACAAATCCTGGATAGCTTCCTTATTTGAGCGGTTAACTCCTGAGCAAAATACCTTAATAGGAATTAAATTATTTTTCCGTCAATGGCTTCCATGCTCGCGGTATCCACAGGGTAATCAATATTCCATTAGCATACCTCCTTTCAGTCTGCCTATTCTTCTCCTGGGATAATAATACTGCACATCGTCTGCGAAAAAATGCTTTGCATTATTTCGACGATTCCGGGCGTTTTAGTTTCAGAAGCGAGTTTTGGTTTGGGTTTAGTGAGTGTAGGTTTGAGTTATAAATGGGGCAAATTTATTCCAAATCGTTCCATCTTTAGCTTTAAATACATATATTTCAGGATCAAAAGATGAAACCTCCTCATCGTCTTCTTCGGCTTAACTTTCGCTGTCTGTCTCAATTACATTCACTTGAAAAACTTCAGTTTCCGCGTGCGTACCGCCATTATCCACATCTTGCTGCTCTCCGCTTCAGCCTGGTTCACTTGGGTCAGCTTCATCCACAATCAATCTATGCGTAGCTCACATATTATTACGACGAAATCATGGAGAATGTACAACAAATTCGGGGTCGTCCGCAGAATTGTACCCACCTTCCTCAAAGTCCTCTTCCTCGCTACTAAGGGAATATATTAAATTCCTGATATACTCCTGCTGTTCCTCGCTTGAGAATCTGTAACAGAATACGAAATGAAGATAAAAGTGCGCAATATAAAAAACAAATTGTATACAACTAACACCTAAATAACACTACATACCTTGCGAATTGACGAGGGGTCAAAAGTCCACCTTTCGGAATTTTGAATATACTGCTAATTTTGCTTTACTAAAAGTTCTTAAGCTCTTTTCACTATGACTTCACAAAATAAAATTAGCATTCAACTGGCACCATAGTGAATCAGATACACGAAATAACATGATTTTACTTGCAAATGCGTCATGAAAGTAATGTTCGACCAACCTACAAAAAGAAAAATTAGATTAAAATAAAATATAAAAAAAATCTTACTACCATCTGGAGATTCACAGATGCAAGGGTCCCACGACGACCTGAAATAAACAAAATGAATTAAACAGTGAATTTACAGAATTAAATAAGGAAATAAACATAAATAAACAATAACAACACCAACAATTTTACCATATAGGCACCATGCAAATTCAATCAACTATATGTTCTAGAACATAAAATCATACAAATGACAAAGTAAAAGGTTCGAATAAATAACATACATAACTACCTTTTACAAGAAATGCACATTATATCTGAGGTAAAATTTCCTGAAATATATTCACCTTGTCAGGTATATATGCCATTTGAACAAGGCAGAAATTTATGCACAATTAACACATAAAAGGAATAAATTTATTTACAAACCTGTGCAATAACGCATAACTCCCACGATGAATGTACATAAAGCACACAAAACACACAATTTACCACAAAATTTAATAATATTATCACCCGCGCGCGACATTTCGCGTATAAACAAACACGTCAAACTCCATACTCTCGCGAGCTTTGACATGTCACCCCGGGGTAAAAAGAGACGCGGAATCAAATGGGGCGTTCGCGTCGCGTAATCTTTCACGGTTTACGTAATAATCGCGAGT
>CAWVNZ010000553.1:0-58000 GCA_963930735.1 Dioctria linearis
TAATTTACTATAGAAAAGGCAATCCCTGGCGCACTTAAAATTTGCGACAGTATAAAATTAATTTGTGAGAAATTTACTATAGAAAAGGCAATCCCTGGCGTAATTAAAATTTGCGACAGTAGAAAATTATTTTTTGAATAATTTACTATAGAAAAGGCAATCCCTGGCGTAATTAAAATTTGCGACAGTATAAAATTATTTTTTGAATAATTTACTATAGAAAAGGCAATCCCTGGCGTAATTAAAATTTGCGACATTATAAAATTATTTTTTGAATAATTTACTATAGAAAAGGCAATCCCTGGCGCACTTAAAATTTGCGACAGTAAAAAATTATTTTTTGAATAATTTACTATAGAAAAGGCAATCCCTGGCGTAATTAAAATTTGCGACAGTATAAAATTATTTTTTGAATAATTTACTATAGAAAAGGCAATCCCTGGCGTAGTTAAAATTTGCGACAGTAAAAATTATTTTTTGAATAATTTACTATAGAAAAGGCAATCCCTGGCGTAATTAAAATTTGCGACAGTATAAAATTACTTTTTGAATAATTTACTATAGAAAAGGCAATTCCTGGCGTAATTAAAATTTGCGACAGTAGAAAATTAATTTGTGAAAAATTTACCTGGCGAAATTGAAATTTGCGACAGTATAAAATTATTTTTTGAATAATTAACTATAGAAAAGGCAATCCCTGGCGTAATTAAAATTTGCGACAGTAGAAAATTATTTTTTGAATAATTTACTATAGAAAAGGCAATCCCTGGCGTAATTAAAATTTGCGACAGTAGAAAATTATTTTTTGAATAATTTACTATAGAAAAGGCAATCCCTGGCGTAATTAAAATTTGCGACAGTAAAAAATTATTTTTTGAATAATTTACTATAGAAAAGGCAATCCCTGGCGTAATTAAAATTTGCGACAGTATAAAATTATTTTATGAATAATTTACTATAGAAAAGGCAATCCCTGGCGTAATTAAAATTTGCGACAGTATAAAATTATTTTTTGAATAATTTACCTGGCGAAATTGAAATTTGCGACAGTATAAAATTATTTTTTTAATAATTTACTATAGAAAAGGCAATCCCTGGCGCACTTAAAATTTGCGACAGTAGAAAATTATTTTTTGAATAATTTACTATAGAAAGGCAATCCCTGGCGTAATTAAAATTTGCGACAGTATTAAATTATTTTTTGAATAATTTACTATAGAAAAGGCAATCCCTGGCGTAATTAAAATTTGCGACAGTATAAAATTATTTTTTGAATAATTTACCTGGCGAAATTGAAATTTGCGACAGTATAAAATTATTTTTTGAATAATTTACTATAGAAAAGGCAATCCCTGGCGCACTTAAAATTTGCGACAGTAGAAAATTATTTTTTGAATAATTTACTATAGAAAAGGCAATCCCTGGCGCAATTAAAATTTGCGACAGTATAAAATTATTTTTTGAATAATTTATTATAGAAAAGGCAATCCCTGGCGCAATTACAATTTGCGACAGTAAAAAATTATTTTTTGAATAATTTACTATAGAAAATGCAATCCCTGGCGTAATTAAAATTTGCGACAGTTGAAAATTATTTTTTGAATAATTTACTATAGAAAAGGCAATCCCTGGCGTAATTAAAATTTGCGACAGTAGAAAATTATTTTTTGAATAATTTACTATAGAAAAGGCAATCCCTGGCGTAATTAAAATTTGCGACAAGAGAAAATTATTTTTTGAATAATTTACTATAGAAAAGGCAATCCCTGGCGTAATTAAAATTTGCGACAGTTGTAAATTATTTTTTGAATAATTTACTATAGAAAAGGCAATCCCTGGCGTAATTAAAATTTGCGACAGTATAAAATTATTTTTTGAATTATTTACTATAGAAAAGGCAATCCCTGGCGCACTTAAAATTTGCGACAGTAAAAAATTATTTTTTGAATAATTTACTATAGAAAAGGCAATCCCTGGGATATTTAAAATTTGCGACAGTAGAAAATTATTTTTTGAATAATTTACTATAGAAAAGGCAATCCCTGACGTATTTAAAATTTGCGACAGTAAAAAATTATTTTTTGAATAATTTACTATATAAAAGGCAATCCCTGGCGTAATTAAAATTTGCGACAGTAGAAAATTATTTTTTGAATAATTTACTATAGAAAAGGCAATCCCTGGCGTAATTAAAATTTGCGACAGTAGAAAATTAATTTGTGAAAAATTTACCTGGCGAAATTGAAATTTGCGACAGTATAAAATTATTTTTTAAATAATTTACTATAGAAAAGGCAATCCCTGGCGTAATTAAAATTTGCGACAGTAGAAAATTATTTTTTGAATAATTTACTATAGAAAATGCAATCCCTGGCGTAATTAAAATTTGCGACAGTAAAAAATTATTTTTTGAATAATTTACTATAGAAAAGGCAATCCCTGGCGTAATTAAAATTTGCGACAGTATAAAATTATTATTTGAATAATTTACTATAGAAAAGGCAATCCCTGGCGTAATTAAAATTTGCGACAGTATAAAATTATTTTTTGAATAATTTACTATAGAAAAGGCAATCCCTGGCGTAATTAAAATTTGCGACAGTATAAAATTATTTTTTGAATAATTTACCTGGCGAAATTGAAATTTGCGACAGTATAAAATTATTTTTTGAATAATTTACTATAGAAAAGGCAATCCCTGGCGCACTTAAAATTTGCGACAGTAGAAAATTATTTTTTGAATAATTTACTATAGAAAAGGCAATCCCTGGCGCAATTAAAATTTGCGACAGTATAAAATTATTTTTTGAATAATTTACTATAGAAAAGGCAATCCCTGGCGCAATTACAATTTGCGACAGTAAAAAATTATTTTTTGAATAATTTACTATAGAAAAGGCAATCCCTGGCGTAATTAAAATTTGCGACAGTTGAAAACTATTTTTTGAATAATTTACTATATAAAAGGCAATCCCTGGCGTAATTAAAATTTGCGATAGTAGAAAATTATTTTTTGAATAATTTACTATAGAAAAGGCAATCCCTGGCGTAATTAAAATTTGCGACAGGAGAAAATTATTTTTTGAATAATTTACTATAGAAAAGGCAATCCCTGGCGTAATTAAAATTTGCGACAGTTGTAAATTATTTTTTGAATAATTTACTATAGAAAAGGCAATCCCTGGCGTAATTAAAATTTGCGACAGTATAAAATTATTTTTTGAATTATTTACTATAGAAAAGGCAATCCCTGGCGTAATTAAAATTTGCGACAGTAGAAAATTATTTTTTGAATAATTTACTATAGAAAAGGCAATCCCTGGCGTAATTAAAATTTGCGACAGTAGAAAATTATTTTTTGAATAATTTACTATAGAAAAGGCAATCCCTGGCGCACTTAAAATTTGCGACAGTAGAAAATTATTTTTTGAATAATTTACTATAGAAAAGGCAATCCCTGTCGTAATTAAAATTTGCGACAGTAGAAAATTATTTTTTGAATAATTTACTATAGTAAAGGCAATCCCTGGCGCACTTAAAATTTGCGACAGTATAAAATTATTTTTTGAATAATTTACTATAGAAAAGGCAATCCCTGGCGTAATTAAAATTTGCGACAGTAAAAAATTATTTTTTGAATAATTTACTATAGAAAAGGCAATCCCTGGCGCAATTACAATTTGCGACAGTAAAAAATTATTTTTTGAATAATTTACTATAGAAAAGGCAATCCCTGGCGCAATTACAATTTGCGACAGTAAAAAATTATTTTTTGAATAATTTACTATAGAAAAGGCAATCCCTGGCGTAATTAAAATTTGCGACAGTTGAAAATTATTTTTTGAATAATTTACTATAGAAAAGGCAATCCCTGGCGTAATTAAAATTTGCGACAGTAGAAAATTATATTTTGAATAATTTACTATAGAAAAGGCAATCCCTGGAGTAATTAAAATTTGCGACAGGAGAAAATTATTTTTTGAATAATTTACTATAGAAAAGGCAATCCCTGGCGTAATTAAAATTTGCGACAGTTGTAAATTATTTTTTGAATAATTTACTATAGAAAAGGCAATCCCTGGAGTAATTAAAATTTGCGACAGTATAAAATTATTTTTTGAATTATTTACTATAGAAAAGGCAATCCCTGGCGCACTTAAAATTTGCGACAGTAAAAAATTATTTTTTGAATAATTTACTATAGAAAAGGCAATCCCTGGGATATTTAAAATTTGCGACAGTAGAAAATTATTTTTTGAATAATTTACTATAGAAAAGGCAATCCCTGGCGTATTTAAAATTTGCGACAGTAAAAAATTATTTTTTGAATAATTTACTATAGAAAAGGCAATCCCTGGCGTAATTAAAATTTGCGACAGTAGAAAATTATTTTTTGAATAATTTACTATAGAAAAGGCAATCCCTGGCGTAATTAAAATTTGCGACAGTAGAAAATTAATTTGTGAAAAACTTACCTGGCGAAATTGAAATTTGCGACAGTATAAAATTATTTTTTAAATAATTAACTATAGAAAAGGCAATCCCTGGCGTAATTAAAATTTTCGACAGTAGAAAATTATTTTTTGAATAATTTACTATAGAAAAGGCAATCCCTGGCGTAATTAAAATTTGCGACAGTAGAAAATTATTTTTTGAATAATTTACTATAGAAAAGGCAATCCCTGGCGTAATTAAAATTTGCGACAGTAAAAAATTATTTTTTGAATAATTTACTATAAAAAAGGCAATCCCTGGCGTAATTAAAATTTGCGACAGTATAAAATTATTTTTTGAATAATTTACTATAGAAAAGGCAATCCCTGGCGTATTTAAAATTTGCGACAGTATAAAATTATTTTTTGAATAATTTACCTGGCGAAGTTGAAATTTGCGACAGTATAAAATTATTTTTTGAATAATTTACTATAGAAAAGGCAATCCCTGGCGCACTTAAAATTTGCGACAGTAGAAAATTATTTTTTGAATAATTTACTATAGAAAAGGCAATCCCTGGCGTAATTAAAATTTGCGACAGTATAAAATTATTTTTTGAATAATTTACTATAGAAAAGGCAATCCCTGGCGTAATTAAAATTTGCGACAGTATAAAATTATTTTTTGAATAATTTACCTGGCGAAATTGAAATTTGCGACAGTATAAAATTATTTTTTGAATAATTTACTATAGAAAAGGCAATCCCTGGCTCACTTAAAATTTGCGACAGTAGAAAATTATTTTTTGAATAATTTACTATAGAAAAGGCAATCCCTGGCGCAATTAAAATTTGCGACAGTATAAAATTATTTTTTGAATAATTTACTATAGAAAAGGCAATCCCTGGCGCAATTACAATTTGCGACAGTAAAAAATTATTTTTTGAATAATTTACTATAGAAAAGGCAATCCCTGGCGTAATTAAAATTTGCGACAGTTGAAAATTATTTTTTGAATAATTTACTATAGAAAAGGCAATCCCTGGCGTAATTAAAATTTGCGACAGTAGAAAATTATTTTTTGAATAATTTACTATAGAAAAGGCAATCCCTGGCGTAATTAAAATTTGCGACAGGAGAAAATTATTTTTTGAATAATTTACTATAGAAAAGGCAATCCCTGGCGTAATTAAAATTTGCGACAGTTGTAAATTATTTTTTGAATAATTTACTATAGAAAAGGCAATCCCTGGCGTAATTAAAATTTGCGACAATATAAAATTATTTTTTGAATTATTTACTATAGAAAAGGCAATCCCTGGCGTAATTAAAATTTGCGACAGTAGAAAATTATTTTTTGAATAATTTACTATAGAAAAGGCAATCCCTGGCGTAATTAAAATTTGCGACAGTAGAAAATTATTTTTTGAATAATTTACTATAGAAAAGGCAATTCCTGGCGCACTTAAAATTTGCGACAGTAGAAAATAATTTTTTGAATAATTTACTATAGAAAAGGCAATCCCTGTCGTAATTAAAATTTGCGACAGTAGAAAATTATTTTTTGAATAATTTACTATAGAAAAGGCAATCCCTGGCGCACTTAAAATTTGCGACAGTATAAAATTATTTTTTGAATAATTTACTATAGAAAAGGCAATCCCTGGCGTAATTAAAATTTGCGACGGTAAAAAATTATTTTTTGAATAATTTACTATAGAAAAGGCAATCCCTGGCGCAATTACAATTTGCGACAGTAAAAAATTATTTTTTGAATAATTTACTATAGAAAAGGCAATCCCTGGCGCAATTAAAATTTGCGACAGTAGAAAATTATTTTTTGATTAATTTACTATAGAAAAGGCAATCCCTGGCGCAATTAGAATTTGCGACAGTAAAAAATTATTTTTTGAATAATTTACTATAGAAAAGGCAATCCCTGGCGCAATTAAAATTTGCGACAGTAGAAAATTATTTTTTGATTAATTTACTATAGAAAAGGCAATCCCTGGCGCACTTAAAATTTGCGACAGTAGAAAATTATTTTTTGAATAATTTACTATAGAAAAGGCAATCCCTGGCGTAATTAAAATTTGGGACAGTAAAAAATTATTTTTTGAATAATTTACTATAGAAAAGGCAATCCCTGGCGTAATTAAAATTTGCGACAGTATAAAATTATTTTTTGAATAATTTACTATAGAAAAGGCAATCCCTGGCGTAATTAAAATTTGCGACAGTATAAAATTATTTTTTGAATAATTTACTATAGAAAAGGCAATCCCTGGCGTAATTAAAATTTGCGACAGTATAAAATTATTTTTTGAATAATTTACCTGGCGAAATTGAAATTTGCGACAGTATAAAATTATTTTTTGAATAATTTACTATAGAAAAGGCAATCCCTGGCGCACTTAAAATTTGCGACAGTAGAAAATTATTTTTTGAATAATTTACTATAGAAAAGGCAATCCTTGGCGTAATTAAAATTTGCGACAATACAAAATTATTTTTTGAATAATTTACTATAGAAAAGGCAATCCCTGGCGTAATTAAAATTTGCGACATTATAAAATTATTTTTTGAATAATTTACCTGGCGAAATTGAAATTTGCGACAGTAAAAAATTATTTTTTGAATAATTTACTATAGAAAAGGCAATCCCTGGCGCAATTAAAATTTGCGAGAGTATAAAATTATTTTTTGAATAATTTACTATAGAAAAGGCATTCCCTGGCGTAATTAAAATTTGCGACAGTAGAAAATTATTTTTTGAATAATTTACTATAGAAAAGGCAATCCCTGGCGCAATTAAAATTTGCGACAGTATAAAATTATTTTTTGAATAATTTACTATAGAAAAGGCAATCCCTGGCGCAATTACAATTTGCGAGAGTAAAAAATTATTTTTTGAATAATTTACTATAGAAAAGGCAATCCCTGGCGTAATTAAAATTTGCGACAGTTGAAAATTATTTTTTGAATAATTTACTATAGAAAAGGCAATCCCTGGCGTAATTAAAATTTGCGACAGTAGAAAATTATTTTTTGAATAATTTACTATAGAAAAGGCAATCCCTGGCGTAATTAGAATTTGCGACAGGAGAAAATTATTTTTTGAATAATTTACTATAGAAAAGGCAATCCCTGGCGTAATTAAAATTTGCGACAGTTGTAAATTATTTTTTGAATAATTTACTATAGAAAAGGCAATCCCTGGCGTAATTAAAATTTGCGACAGTATAAAATTATTTTTTGAATTATTTACTATAGAAAAGACAATCCCTGGCGTAAAAAAATTTGCGACAGTAGAAAATTATTTTTTGAATAATTTACTATAGAAAAGGCAATCCCTGGCGTAATTAAAATTTGCGACAGTTGAAAATTATTTTTTGAATAATTTACTATTGAAAAGGCAATCCCTGGCGTAATTAAAATTTGCGACAGTATAAAATTATTTTTTGAATAATTTACCTGGCGAAATTGAAATTTGCGACAGTATAAAATTATTTTTTGAATAATTTACTATAGAAAAGGCAATCCCTGGCGCACTTAAAATTTGCGACAGTAGAAAATTATTTTTTGAATAATTTACTATAGAAAAGGCAATCCCTGGCGTAATTAAAATTTGCGACAGTATAAAATTATTTTTTGAATAATTTACTATAGAAAAGGCAATCTCTGGCGTAATTAAAATTTGCGACGGTATAAAATTATTTTTTGAATAATTTACCTGGCGAAATTGAAATTTGCGACAGTAAAAAATTATTTTTTGAATAATTTACTATAGAAAAGGCAATCCCTGGCGCAATTAAAATTTGCGACAGTATAAAATTATTTTTTGAATAATTTACTATAGAAAAGGCAATCCCTGGCGTAATTAAAATTTGCGACAGTAGAAAATTATTTTTTGAATAATTTACTATAGAAAAGGCAATCCCTGGCGTAATTAAAATTTGCGACAGTAGAAAATTATTTTTTGAATAATTTACTATAGAAAAGGCAATCCCTGGCGTAATTAAAATTTGCGACAGTAGAAAATTATTTTTTGAATAATTTACTATAGAAAAGGCAATCCCTGGCGCACTTAAAATTTGCGACAGTAGAAAATTATTTTTTGAATAATTTACTATAGAAAAGGCAATCCCTGGCGTAATTAAAATTTGCAACAGTAGAAAATTATTTTTTGAATAATTTACTATAGAAAAGGCAATCCCTGGCGCACTTAAAATTTGCGACAGTATAAAATTATTTTTTGAATAATTTACTATAGAAAAGGCAATCCCTGGCGTAATTAAAATTTGCGACATAAAAAAATTATTTTTTGAATAATTTACTATAGAAAAGGCAATCCCTGGCGTAATTAAAATTTGCGACAGTAGAAAATTATTTTTTGAATAATTTACTATAGAAAAGGCAATCCCTGGCGTAATTAAAATTTGCGACAGTAGAAAATTATTTTTTGAATAATTTACTATAGAAAAGGCAATCCCTGGCGCACTTAAAATTTGCGACAGTAGAAGATTATTTTTTGAATAATTTACTATAGAAAAGGCAATCCCTGGCGTAATTAAAATTTGCAACAGTAGAAAATTATTTTTTGAATAATTTACTATAGAAAAGGCAATCCCAGGCGTATTTAAAATTTGCGACAGTAAAAAATTATTTTTTGAATAATTTACTATAGAAAAGGCAATCCCTGGCGGATTTGAAATTTGCGATAGTAGAAAATTATTTTTTGAATAATTTACTATAGAAAAGGCAATCCCTGGCGCAATTAAAATTTGCGACAGTAGAAAATTATTTTTTGAATAATTTACTATAGAAAAGGCAATCCCTGGCGCACTTAAAATTTGCGACAGTAGAAAATTATTTTTTGAATAATTTACTATAGAAAAGGCAATCCCTGGCGTAATTAAAATTTGCGACAGTTGAAAATTATTTTTTGAATAATTTACTATAGAAAAGGCAATCCCTGGCGTAATTAAAATTTGCGACAGTAGAAAATTATTTTTTGAATAATTTACTATAGAAAAGGCAATCCCTGGCGTAATTAAAATTTGGGACAGGAGAAAATTATTTTTTGAATAATTTACTATAGAAAAGGCAATCCCTGGCGTAATTAAAATTTGCGACAGTTGTAAATTATTTTTTGAATAATTTACTATAGAAAAGGCAATCCCTGGCGTAATTAAAATTTGCGACAGTATAAAATTATTTTTTGAATTATTTACTATAGAAAAGGCAATCCCTGGCGCAATTAAAATTTGCGACAGTATAAAATTATTTTTTGAATAATTTACTATAGAAAAGGCAATCCCTGGCGCAATTACAATTTGCGCCAGTAAAAAATTATTTTTTGAATAATTTACTATAGAAAAGGCAATCCCTGGCGTAATTAAAATTTGCGACAGTTGAAAATTATTTTTTGAATAATTTACTATAGAAAAGGCAATCCCTGGCGCACTTAAAATTTGCGACAGTATAAAATTATTTTTTGAATAATTTACTATAGAAAAGGCAATCCCTGGCGTAATTAAAATTTGCGACATAAAAAAATTATTTTTTGAATAATTTACTATAGAAAAGGCAAT
Source organism: Dioctria linearis (assembly GCA_963930735.1). Classification (NCBI taxonomy): domain Eukaryota; kingdom Metazoa; phylum Arthropoda; class Insecta; order Diptera; family Asilidae; genus Dioctria; species Dioctria linearis. Next base: position 10,029 of record CAWVNZ010000553.1, read on the forward strand.
CCCTGGCGCAATTACAATTTGCGACAGTAAAAAATTATTTTTTGAATAATTTACTATAGAAAAGGCAATCCCTGGCGCAATTACAATTTGCGACAGTAGAAAATTATTTTTTGAATAATTTACTATAGAAAAGGCAATCCCAGGCGTATTTAAAATTTGCGACAGTAAAAAATTATTTTTTGAATAATTTACTATAGAAAAGGCAATCCCTGGCGGATTTGAAATTTGCGATAGTAGAAAATTATTTTTTGAATAATTTACTATAGAAAAGGCAATCCCTGGCGCAATTAAAATTTGCGACAGTAGAAAATTATTTTTTGAATAATTTACTATAGAAAAGGCAATCCCTGGCGCACTTAAAATTTGCGACAGTAGAAAATTATTTTTTGAATAATTTACTATAGAAAAGGCAATCCCTGGCGTAATTAAAATTTGCGACAGTAAAAAATTATTTTTTGAATAATTTACTATAGAAAAGGCAATCCTGGCGTAATTAAAATTTGCGACAGTATAAAATTATTTTTTGAATAATTTACTATAGAAAAGGCAATCCCTGGCGCGATTAAAATTTGCGACAGTTGAAAATTATTTTTTGAATAATTTACTATTGAAAAGGCAATCCCTGGCGTAATTAAAATTTGCGACAGTATAAAATTATTTTTTGAATAACTTACCTGGCGAAATTGAAATTTGCGACAGTATAAAATTATTTTTTGAATAATTTACTATAGATAAGGCAATCCCTGGCGCACTTAAAATTTGCGACAGTATAAAATTTTTTTTTGAATAATTTACTATAGAAAAGGCAATCCCTGGCGTAATTAAAATTTGCGACAGTATAAAATTATTTTTTGAATAATTTACTATAGAAAAGGCAATCCCTGGCGTAATTAAAATTTGCGACAGTTGAAAATTATTTTTTGAATAATTTACTATAGAAAAGGCAATCCCTGGCGTAATTAAAATTTGCGACAGTAGAAAATTATTTTTTGAATAATTTACTATAGAAAAGGCAATCCCTGGCGTAATTAAAATTTGGGACAGGAGAAAATTATTTTTTGAATAATTTACTATAGAAAAGGCAATCCCTGGCGTAATTAAAATTTGCGACAGTTGTAAATTATTTTTTGAATAATTTACTATAGAAAAGGCAATCCCTGGCGTAATTAAAATTTGCGACAGTATAAAATTATTTTTTGAATTATTTACTATAGAAAAGGCAATCCCTGGCGTAATTAAAATTTGCGACAGTAGAAAATTATTTTTTGAATAATTTACTATAGAAAAGGCAATCCCTGGCGTAATTAAAATTTGCGACAGTAGAAAATTATTTTTTGAATAATTTACTATAGAAAAGGCAATCCCTGGCGCACTTAAAATTTGCGACAGTAGAAAATTATTTTTTGAATAATTTACTATAGAAAAGGCAATCCCTGGAGTAATTAAAATTTGCGACAGTAGAAAATTATTTTTTGAATAATTTACTATAGAAAAGGCAATCCCTGGCGCACTTAAAATTTGCGACAGTATAAAATTATTTTTTGAATAATTTACTATAGAAAAGGCAATCCCTGGCGTAATTAAAATTTGCGACATAAAAAAATTATTTTTTGAATAATTTACTATAGAAAAGCAATCCCTGGCGCAATTACAATTTGCGACAGTAAAAAATTATTTTTGAATAATTTACTATAGAAAAGGCAATCCCTGGCGCAATTACAATTTGCGACAGTAGAAAATTATTTTTTGAATAATTTACTATAGAAAAGGCAATGCCAGGCGTATTTAAAATTTGCGACAGTAAAAAATTATTTTTTGAATAATTTACTATAGAAAAGGCAATCCCTGGCGGATTTGAAATTTGCGATAGTAGAAAATTATTTTTTGAATAATTTACTATAGAAAAGGCAATCCCTGGCGCAATTAAAATTTGCGACAGTAGAAAATTATTTTTTGAATAATTTACTATAGAAAAGGCAATCCCTGGCGCACTTAAAATTTGCGACAGTAGAAAATTATTTTTTGAATAATTTACTATAGAAAAGGCAATCCCTGGCGTAATTAAAATTTGCGACAGTAAAAAATTATTTTTTGAATAATTTACTATAGAAAAGGCAATCCCTGGCGTAATTAAAATTTGCGACAGTATAAAATTATTTTTTGAATAATTTACCTGGCGAAATTGAAATTTGCGACAGTAAAAAATTATTTTTTGAATAATTTACTATAGAAAAGGCAATCCCTGGCGCAATTAAAATTTGCGACAGTATAAAATTATTTTTTGAATAATTTACTATAGAAAAGGCAATCCCTGGCGTAATTAAAATTTGCGACAGTAGAAAATTATTTTTTGAATAATTTACTATAGAAAAGGCAATCCCTGGCGCAATTAAAATTTGCGACAGTATAAAATTATTTTTTGAATAATTTACTATAGAAAAGGCAATCCCTGGCGCAATTACAATTTGCGCCAGTAAAAAATTATTTTTTGAATAATTTACTATAGAAAAGGCAATCCCTGGCGTAATTAAAATTTGCGACAGTTGAAAATTATTTTTTGAATAATTTACTATAGAAAAGGCAATCCCTGGCGTAATTAAAATTTGCGACAGTAGAAAATTATTTTTTGAATAATTTACTATAGAAAAGGCAATCCCTGGCGTAATTAAAATTTGGGACAGGAGAAAATTATTTTTTGAATAATTTACTATAGAAAAGGCAATCCCTGGCGTAATTAAAATTTGCGACAGTTGTAAATTATTTTTTGAATAATTTACTATAGAAAAGGCAATCCCTGGCGTAATTAAAATTTGCGACAGTATAAAATTATTTTTTGAATTATTTACTATAGAAAAGGCAATCCCTGGCGTAATTAAAATTTGCGACAGTAGAAAATTATTTTTTGAATAATTTACTATAGAAAAGGCAATCCCTGGCGTAATTAAAATTTGCGACAGTAGAAAATTATTTTTTGAATAATTTACTATAGAAAAGGCAATCCCTGGCGCACTTAAAATTTGCGACAGTAGAAAATTATTTTTTGAATAATTTACTATAGAAAAGGCAATCCCTGGCGTAATTAAAATTTGCGACAGTAGAAAATTATTTTTTGAATAATTTACTATAGAAAAGGCAATCCCTGGCGCACTTAAAATTTGCGACAGTATAAAATTATTTTTTGAATAATTTACTATAGAAAAGGCAATCCCTGGCGTAATTAAAATTTGCGACATAAAAAAATTATTTTTTGAATAATTTACTATAGAAAAGGCAATCCCTGGCGCAATTACAATTTGCGACAGTAAAAAATTATTTTTTGAATAATTTACTATAGAAAAGGCAATCCCTGGCGCAATTACAATTTGCGACAGTAGAAAATTATTTTTTGAATAATTTACTATAGAAAAGGCAATCCCAGGCGTATTTAAAATTTGCGACAGTAAAAAATTATTTTTTGAATAATTTACTATAGAAAAGGCAATCCCTGGCGGATTTGAAATTTGCGATAGTAGAAAATTATTTTTTGAATAATTTACTATAGAAAAGGCAATCCCTGGCGCAATTAAAATTTGCGACAGTAGACAATTATTTTTTGAATAATTTACTATAGAAAAGGCAATCCCTGGCGCACTTAAAATTTGCGACAGTAGAAAATTATTTTTTGAATAATTTACTATAGAAAAGGCAATCCCTGGCGTAATTAAAATTTGCGACAGTAAAAAATTATTTTTTGAATAATTTACTATAGAAAAGGCAATCCCTGGCGTAATTAAAATTTGCGACAGTATAAAATTATTTTTTGAATAATTTACTATAGAAAAGGCAATCCCTGGCGCAATTAAAATTTGCGACAGTTGAAAATTATTTTTTGAATAATTTACTATTGAAAAGGCAATCCCTGGCGTAATTAAAATTTGCGACAGTATAAAATTATTTTTTGAATAACTTACCTGGCGAAATTGAAATTTGCGACAGTATAAAATTATTTTTTGAATAATTTACTATAGATAAGGCAATCCCTGGCGCACTTAAAATTTGCGACAGTATAAAATTTTTTTTTGAATAATTTACTATAGAAAAGGCAATCCCTGGCGTAATTAAAATATGCGACAGTATAAAATTATTTTTTGAATAATTTACTATAGAAAAGGCAATCCCTGGCGTAATTAAAATTTGCGACAGTAAAAAATTATTTTTTGAATAATTTACTATAGAAAAGGCAATCCCTGGCGCAATTACAATTTGCGACAGTAAAAAATTATTTTTTGAATAATTTACTATAGAAAAGGCAATCCCTGGCGCAATTACAATTTGCGACAGTAGAAAATTATTTTTTGAATAATTTACTATAGAAAAGGCAATCCCAGGCGTATTTAAAATTTGCGACAGTAAAAAATTATTTTTTGAATAATTTACTATAGAAAAGGCAATCCCTGGCGGATTTGAAATTTGCGATAGTAGAAAATTATTTTTTGAATAATTTACTATAGAAAAGGCAATCCCTGGCGCAATTAAAATTTGCGACAGTAGAAAATTATTTTTTGAATAATTTACGATAGAAAAGGCAATCCCTGGCGCACTTAAAATTTGCGACAGTAGAAAATTATTTTTTGAATAATTTACTATAGAAAACGCAATCCCTGGCGTAATTAAAATTTGCGACAGTAAAAAATTATTTTTTGAATAATTTACTATAGAAAAGGCAATCCCTGTCGTAATTAAAATTTGCGACAGTATAAAATTATTTTTTGAATAATTTACCTGGCGAAATTGAAATTTGCGACAGTAAAAAATTATTTTTTGAATAATTTACTATAGAAAAGGCAATCCCTGGCGCACTTAAAATTTGCGACAGTATAAAATTTTGTTTTGAATAATTTACTATAGAAAAGGCAATCCCTGGCGTAATTAAAATTTGCGACAGTATAAAATTATTTTTTGAATAATTTACTATAGAAAAGGCAATCCCTGTCGTAATTAAAATTTGCGACAGTATAAAATTATTTTTTGAATAATATACTATAGAAAAGGCAATCCCTGGCGTAATTAAAATTTGCGACATTTGAAAATAATTTTTTGAATAATTTACTATAGAAAAGGCAATCACTGGCGCACTTAAAATTTGCGACAGTAAAAAATTATTTTTTGAATAATTTACTATAGAAAAGGCAATCCCTGGGATATTTAAAATTTGCGACAGTAAAAAATTATTTTTTGAATAATTTACTATAGAAAAGGCAATCCCTGGCGTATTTAAAATTTGCGACAGTAAAAAATTATTTTTTGAATAATTTACTATAGAAAAGGCAATCCCTGGCGTAATTAAAATTTGCGACAGTATAAAATTATTTTTTGAATAATTTACTATAGAAAAGGCAATCCCTGGCGCAATTAAAATTTGCGACAGTTGAAAATTATTTTTTGAATAATTTACTATTGAAAAGGCAATCCCTGGCGTAATTAAAATTTGCGACAGTATAAAATTATTTTTTGAATAACTTACCTGGCGAAATTGAAATTTGCAACAGTATAAAATTATTTTTTGAATAATTTACTATAGAAAAGGCAATCCCTGGCGCACTTAAAATTTGCGACAGTATAAAATTTTGTTTTGAATAATTTACTATAGAAAAGGCAATCCCTGGCGTAATTAAAATTTGCGACAGTATAAAATTATTTTTTGAATAATTTACTATAGAAAAGGCAATCCCTGTCGTAATTAAAATTTGCGACAGTATAAAATTATTTTTTGAATAATTTACTATAGAAAAGGCAATCCGTGGCGTAATTAAAATTTGCGACAGTTGAAAATAATTTTTTGAATAATTTACTATAGAAAAGGCAATCCCTGGCGTAATTAAAATTTGCGACAGTAAAAAATTATTTTTTGAATAATTTACTACAGAAAAGGCAATCCCTGGCGCAATTAAAATTTGCGACAGTAGAAAATTATTTTTTGAATAATTTACTATAGAAAAGGCAATCCCTGGCGCACTTAAAATTTGTGACAGCAGAAAATTATTTTTTGAATAATTTACTATAGAAAGGCAATCCCTGGCGTAATTAAAATTTGCGAGAGTAAAAAATTATTTTTTGAATAATTTACTATAGAAAAGGCAATCCCTGGCGTAATTAAAATTTGCGACAGTATAAAATTATTTTTTGAATAATTTACTATAGAAAAGGCAATCCCTGGCGCAATTAAAATTTGCGACAGTTGAAAATTATTTTTTGAATAATTTACTATTGAAAAGGCAATCCCTGGCGTAATTAAAATTTGCGACAGTATAAAATTATTTTTTGAATAACTTACCTGGCGAAATTGAAATTTGCAACAGTATAAAATTATTTTTTGAATAATTTACTATAGAAAAGGCAATCCCTGGCGCACTTAAAATTTGCGACAGTATAAAATTTTGTTTTGAATAATTTACTATAGAAAAGGCAATCCCTGGCGTAATTAAAATTTGCGACAGTATAAAATTATTTTTTGAATAATTTACTATAGAAAAGGCAATCCCTGTCGTAATTAAAATTTGCGACAGTATAAAATTATTTTTTGAATAATTTACTATAGAAAAGGCAATCCCTGGCGTAATTAAAATTTGCGACAGTTGAAAATAATTTTTTGAATAATTTACTATAGAAAAGGCAATCACTGGCGCACTTAAAATTTGCGACAGTGAAAAATTATTTTTTGAATAATTTACTATAGAAAAGGCAATCCCTGGGATATTTAAAATTTGCGACAGTAAAAAATTATTTTTTGAATAATTTACTATAGAAAAGGCAATCCCTGGCGTATTTAAAATTTGCGACAGTAAAAAATTATTTTTTGAATAATTTACTATAGAAAAGGCAATCCCTGGCGTAATTAAAATTTTGCGACAGTAGAAAATTATTTTTTGGATAATTTACTATAGAAAAGGCAATCCCTGGCGTGATTAAAATTTGCGACAGTAGAAAATTAATTTGTGAAAAATTTACCTGGCGAAATTGAAATTTGCGACAGTATAAAATTATTTTTTGAATAATTTACTATAGAAAAGGCAATCCCTGGCGTAATTAAAATTTGCGACAGTAGAAAATTATTTTTTGAATAATTTACTATAGAAAAGGAAATCCCTGGCGTAATTAAAATTTGCGACAGTAGAAAATTATTTTTTGAATAATTTACTATAGAAAAGGCAATACCTGGCGTAATTAAAATTTGCGACAGTAGAAAATTAATTTGTGAGAAATTTACTATAGAAAAGGCAATCCCTGGCGTAATTAAAATTTGCGACAGTAGAAAATTTTTTTTTGAATAATTTACAATAGAAAAGGCAATCCCTGGCGTAATTAAAATTTTCGACAGTTGAAAATTATTTTTTGAATAATTTACTATAGAAAAGGCAATCCCTGGCGTAATTAAAATTTGCGACAGTATAAAATTATTTTTTGAATAATTTACTATAGAAAAGGCAATACCTGGCGCACTTAAAATTTGCGACAGTATAAAATTATTTTTTGAATAATTTACCTGGCGAAATTGAAATTTGCGACAGTTGAAAATTATTTTTTGAATAATTTACTATAGAAAAGGCAATCCCTGGCGTAATTAAAATTTGCGACAGTAGAAAATTATTTTTTGAATAATTTACTCTAGAAAAGGCTATCCCTGGCGTAATTAAAATTTACGACAGTATAAAATTATTTTTTGAATAATTTACTATAGAAAAGGCAATCCCTGGCGCAATTAAAATTTGCGACAGTAAAAAATTATTTTTTGAATAATTTACTATAGAAAAGGCAATCCCTGGCGCACTTAAAATTTGCGACAGTATAAAATTATTTTTTGAATAATTTACTATAGAAAAGGCAATCCCTGGCGTAATTAAAATTTGCGACAGTATAAAATTATTTTTTGAATAATTTACTATAGAAAAGGCAATCCCTGGCGTAATTAAAATTTGCGATAGTTGAAAATTATTTTTTGAATAATTTACTATAGAAAAGGCAATCCCTGTCGTAATTAAAATTTGCGACAGTAGAAAATTATCTTTTGAATAATTTACTATAGAAAAGGCAATCCCTGGCGTAATTAAAATTTGCGACAGTATAAAATTATTTTTTGAATAATTTACTATAGAAAAGGCAATGCCTGGCATAATTAAAATTTGCGACAGTATAAAATTATTTTTTGAATAATTTACTATAGAAAAGGCAATCCCTGGCGCAATTAAAATTTGCGACAGTTGAAAATTATTTTTTGAATAATTTACTATAGAAAAGGCAATCCCTGGCGCAATTAAAATTTGCGACAGTAGAAAATTATTTTTTGAATAATTTACTATAGAAAAGGCAATCCCTGTCGTAATTAAAATTTGCGACAGTAGAAAATTATTTTTTGAATAATTTACTATAGAAAAGGCAATCCCTGGCGCAATTAAAATTTGCGACAGTTGAAAATTATTTTTTGAAAAATTCAGCATAGAATAGGCAATCCCTGGCGTAATTAAAATTTGCGACAGTATAAAATTATTTTTTGAATAATTTACCTGGCGAAATTGAAATTTGCGACAGTATAAAATTATTGTTTGAATAATTTACTATAGAAAAGGCAATCCCTGGCGCAATTACAATTTGCGACAGTAGAAAATTATTTTTTGAATAATTTACTATAGAAAAGGCAATCCCTGGCGTAATTAAAATTTGCGACAGTAGAAAATTATTTTTTGAATAATTTACTATAGAAAAGGCAATCTCTGGCGTAATTAAAATTTGCGACAGTATAAAATTAATTTGTGAGAAATTTACTATAGAAAAGGCAATCCCTGGCGTAATTAAAATTTGCGACAGTAGAAAAATATTTTTTGAATAATTTACTATAGAAAAGGCAATCCCTGGCGTAATTAAAATTTGCGACAGTAAAAAATTATTTTTTGAATAATTTACTATAGAAAAGGCAATCCCTGGCGTAATTAAAATTTGCGACAGTAGAAAATTATTTTTTGAATAATTTACTATAGAAAAGGCAATCCCTGGTGCAATTAAAATTTGCGACAGTTGAAAATTATTTTTTGAATAATTTACTATAGAAAAGGCAATCCCTGGCGTAATTAAAATTTGCGACAGTATAAAATTATTTTTTGAATAATTTACCTGGCGAAATTGAAATTTGCGACAGTATAAAATTATTTTTTGAATAATTTACTATAGAAAAGGCAATCCCTGGCGCACTTAAAATTTGCGACAGTATAAAATTATTTTTTGAATAAATTACTATAGAAAAGGCAATCCCTGGCGTAATTAAAATTTGCGACAGTAAAAAATTATTTTTTGAATAATTTACTATAGAAAAGGCAATCCCTGGCGCAATTACAATTTGCGACAGTAAAAAATTATTTTTTGAATAATTTACTATAGAAAAGGCAATCCTTGGCGCAATTAAAATTTGCGACAGTATAAAATTATTTTTTGAATAATTTACTATAGAAAAGGCAATTCCTGGCGTAATTAAAATTTGCGACAGTAGAAAATTATTTTTTGAATAATTTACTATAGAAAAGGCAATCCCTGGCGTAATTAAAATTTGCGACAGTAGAAAATTATTTTTTGAATAATTTACTATAGAAAAGGCAATCCCTGGCGTAATTAAAATTTGCGACAGTATAAAATTATTTTTTGAATAATTTACTATAGAAAAGGCAATCCCTGGCGCAATTAAAATTTGCGACAGTAAAAAATTATTTTTTGAATAATTTACTATAGAAAAAGCAATCCCTGGCGCAATTAAAATTTGCGACAGTAAAAAATTATTTTTTGAATAATTTACTATAGAAAAGGCAATCCCTGGCGCAATTACAATTTGCGACAGTTGAAAATTATTTTTTGAATAATTTGCTATAGAAAAAAAGGCAATCCCTGGCGTAATTAAAATTTGCGACAGTAGAAAATTATTTTTGAATAATTTACTATAGAAAAGGCAATCTCTGGCGCACTTAAAATTTGCGACAGGAAAAAATTATTTTTTGAATAATTTACTATAGAAAAGGCAATCCCTGGCGTATTTAAAATTTGCGACAGTAAAAAATTAATTTGTGAGAAATTTACTATAGAAAAGGCAATCCCTGGCGCAATTACAATTTGCGACAGTAAAAAATTATTTTTTGAATAATTTACTATAGAAAAGGCAATCCTTGGCGCAATTAAAATTTGCGACAGTATAAAATTATTTTTTGAATAATTTACTATAGAAAAGGCAATTCCTGGCGTAATTAAAATTTGCTACAGTTGAAAATTATTTTTTGAATAATTTACTATAGAAAAGGCAATCCCTGGCGCAATTAAAATTTGCGACAGTAGAAAATTATTTTTTGAATAATTTACTATAGAAAAGGCAATCCCTGTCGTAATTAAAATTTGCGACAGTAGAAAATTATTTTTTGAATAATTTACTATAGAAAAGGCAATCCCTGGCGCAATTAAAATTTGCGACAGTTGAAAATTATTTTTTGAAAAATTCAGTATAGAATAGGCAATCCCTGGCGTAATTAAAATTTGCGACAGTATAAAATTATTTTTTGAATAATTTACCTGGCGAAATTGAAATTTGCGACAGTATAAAATTATTGTTTGAATAATTTACTATAGAAAAGGCAATCCCTGGCGCAATTACAATTTGCGACAGTAGAAAATTATTTTTTGAATAATTTACTATAGAAAAGGCAATCCCTGGCGTAGTTAAAATTTGCGACAGTAGAAAATTATTTTTTGAATAATTTACTATAGAAAAGGCAATCTCTGGCGTAATTAAAATTTGCGACAGTATAAAATTAATTTGTGAGAAATTTACTATAGAATAGGCAATCCCTGGCGTAATTAAAATTTGCGACAGTAGAAAAATATTTTTTGAATAATTTACTATAGAAAAGGCAATCCCTGGCGTAATTAAAATTTGCGACAGTAAAAAATTATTTTTTGAATAATTTACTATATAAAAGGCAATCCCTGGCGTAATTAAAATTTGCGACAGTAGAAAATTATTTTTTGAATAATTTACTATAGAAAAGGCAATCCCTGGTGCAATTAAAATTTGCGACAGTTGAAAATTATTTTTTGAATAATTTACTATAGAAAAGGCAATCCCTGGCGTAATTAAAATTTGCGACAGTATAAAATTATTTTTTGAATAATTTACCTGGCGAAATTGAAATTTGCGACAGTATAAAATTATTTTTTGAATAATTTACTATAGAAAAGGCAATCCCTGGCGCACTTAAAATTTGCGACAGTATAAAATTATTTTTTGAATAAATTACTATAGAAAAGGCAATCCCTGGCGTAATTAAAATTTGCGACAGTAAAAAATTATTTTTTGAATAATTTACTATAGAAAAGGCAATCCCTGGCGCAATTACAATTTGCGACAGTAAAAAATTATTTTTTGAATAATTTACTATAGAAAAGGCAATCCTTGGCGCAATTAAAATTTGCGACAGTATAAAATTATTTTTTGAATAATTTACTATAGAAAAGGCAATTCCTGGCGTAATTAAAATTTGCGACAGTAGAAAATTATTTTTTGAATAATTTACTATAGAAAAGGCAATCCCTGGCGTAATTAAAATTTGCGACAGTAGAAAATTATTTTTTGAATAATTTACTATAGAAAAGGCAATCCCTGGCGTAATTAAAATTTGCGACAGTATAAAATTATTTTTTGAATAATTTACTATAGAAAAGGCAATCCCTGGCGCAATTAAAATTTGCGACAGTAAAAAATTATTTTTTGAATAATTTACTATAGAAAAGGCAATCCCTGGCGCAATTAAAATTTGCGACAGTAAAAAATTATTTTTTGAATAATTTACTATAGAAAAGGCAATCCCTGGCGCAATTACAATTTGCGACAGTTGAAAATTATTTTTTGAATAATTTGCTATAGAAAAAAAAGGTAATCCCTGGCGTAATTAAAATTTGCGACAGTAGAAAATTATTTTTGAATAATTTACTATAGAAAAGGCAATCTCTGGCGCACTTAAAATTTGCGACAGTAAAAAATTATTTTTTGAATAATTTACTACAGAAAAGGCAATCCCTGGCGTATTTAAAATTTGCGACAGTAAAAAATTAATTTGTGAGAAATTTACTATAGAAAAGGCAATCCCTGGGATATTTAAAATTTTCGACAGTAAAAAATTATTTTTTGAATAATTTACTATAGAAAAGGCAATCCCTGGCGTAATTAAAATTTGCGACAGTTGGAAATTATTTTTTGAATAATTTACTATAGAAAAGGCAATCCCTGGCGCAATTAAAATTTGCGACAGTAGAAAATTATTTTTTGAATAATTTACTATAGAAAAGACAATCCCTGTCGTAATTAAAATTTGCGACAGTAGAAAATTATTTTTTGAATAATTTACTATAGAAAAGGCAATCGCTGGCGCAATTAAAATTTGCGACAGTTGAAAATTATTTTTTGAATAATTCACTATAGAATAGGCAATCCCTGGCGTAATTAAAATTTGCGACAGTATAAAATTATTTTTTGAATAATTTACCTGGCGAAATTGAAATTTGCGACAGTATAAAATTATTTTTTGAATAATTTACTATAGAAAAGGCAATCCCTGGCGCAATTCCAATTTGCGACAGTAGAAAAATATTTTTTGAATAATTTACTATAGAAAAGGCAATCCCTGGCGTAATTAAAATTTGCGACAGTAGAAAATTATTTTTTGAATAATTTACTATAGAAAAGGCAATCCCTGGCGTAATTAAAATTTGCGACAGTATAAAATTAATTTGTGAGAAATTTACTATAGAAAAGGCAATCCCTGGCGTAATTAAAATTTGCGACAGTAGAAAATTATTTTTTGAATAATTTACTATAGAAAAGGCAATCCCTGGCGTAATTAAAATTTGCGACAGTAAAAAATTATTTTTGAATAATTTACTATAGAAAAGGCAATCCCTGGCGTAATTAAAATTTGCGACAGTAGAAAATTATTTTTTGAATAATTTACTATAGAAAAGGCAATCCCTAGCGCAATTAAAATTTGCGACAGTTGAAAATTATTTTTTGAATAATTTACTATAGAAAAGGCAATCCCTGGCGTAATTAAAATTTGCGACAGTATAAAATTATTTTTTGAATAACTTACCTGGCGAAATTGAAATTTGCGACAGTATAAAATTATTTTTTGAATAATTTACTAAAGAAAAGGCAATCCCTGGCGCACTTAAAATTTGCGACAGTATAAAATTATTTTTTGAATAATTTACTATAGAAAAGGTAATCCCTGGCGTAATTAAAATTTGCGACAGTAAAAAATTATTTTTTGAATAATTTACTATAGAAAAGGCAATCCCTGGCGCAATTGCAATTTGCGACAGTAAAAAATTATTTTTTGAATAATTTACTATAGAAAAGGCAATCCCTGGCGCAATTAAAATTTGCGACAGTAGAAAATTATTTTTTGAATAATTTACTATAGAAAAGGCAATCCCTGGCGTAATTAAAATTTGCGACAGTAGAAAATTATTTTTTGAATAATTTACTATAGAAAAGGGAATCCCTGGCGTAATTAAAATTTGCGACAGTAGAAAATTATTTTTTGAATAATTTACTATAGAAAAGGCAATCCCTGGCGTAATTAAAATTTGCGACAGTAGAAAATTATTTTTTGAATAATTTACTATAGAAAAGGCAATCCCTGGCGTAATTAAAATTTGCGACAGTAGAAAATTATTTTTTGAATAATTTACTATAGAAAAGGTAATCCCTGGCGTAATTAAAATTTGCGACAGTAGAAAATTATTTTTTGAATAATTTACTATAGAAAAGGCAATCCCTGGCGTAATTAAAATTTGCGACAGTATAAAATTATTTTTTGAATAATTTACTATAGAAAAGGCAATCCCTGGCGTAATTAAAATTTGCGACAGTATAAAATTATTTTTTGAATAATTTACTATAGAAAAGGCAATCCCTGGCGCAATTAAAATTTGCGACAGTAGAAAATTATTTTTTGAATAATTTACTATGAAAAGGCAATCCCTGGCGCAATTACAATTTGCGACAGTAAAAAATTATTTTTTGAATAATTTACTATAGAAAAGGCAATCCCTGGCGCAATTACAATTTGCGACAGTAAAAAATTATTTTTTGAATAATTTACTATAGAAAAGGCAATCCCTGGCGCAATTAAAATTTGCGACAGTATAAAATTATTTTTTGAATAATTTACTATAGAAAAGGCAATCCCTGGCGCACTTAAAATATGCGACAGTAGAAAATTATTTTTTGAATAATTTACTATAGAAAAGGCAATCCCTGGCGCACTTAAAATTGGCGACAGTAAAAAATTATTTTTTGAATAATTTACTATAGAAAAGGCAATCCCTGGCGCAATTAAAATTTGCGACAGTACAAAATTATTTTTTGAATAATTTACTATAGAAAAGGCAATCCCTGGCGCAATTAAAATTTGCGACAGTAGAAAATTATTTTTTGAATAATTTACTATAGAAAAGGCAATCCCTGGCGCAATTAAAATGTGCGACAGTAGAAAATTATTTTTTGAATAATTTACTATAGAAAAGGCAATCCCGGGCGCACTTAAAATGTGCGACAGTATAAAATTATTTTTTGAATAATTTACTATAGAAAAGGCAATCCCTGGCGTAATTAAAATTTGCGACAGTATAAAATTATTTTTTGAATAATTTACTTGGCGAAATTGAAATTTGCGACAGTATAAAATTATTTTTTGAATAATTTACTATAGAAAAGGCAATCCCTGGCGCACTTAAAATTTGCGACAGTATAAAATTATTTTTTGAATAATTTACTATAGAAAAGGCAATCCCTGGCGTAATTAAAATTTGCGACAGTAAAAAATTATTTTTTGAATAATTTACTATAGAAAAGGCAATCCCTGGCGCAATTACAATTTGCGACAGTAAAAAATTATTTTTTGAATAATTTACTATAGAAAAGACAATCCCTGGCGCAATTAAAATTTGCGACAGTAGAAAATTATTTTTTGAATAATTTACTATAGAAAAGGCAATCCCTGGCGTAATTAAAATTTGCGACAGTAGAAAATTATTTTTTGAATAATTTACTATAGAAAAGGCAATCCCTGGCGTAATTAAAATTTGCGACAGTAGAAAATTATTTTTTGAATAATTTACTATAGAAAAGGCAATCCCTGGCGAAATTAAAATTTGCGACAGTAGAAAATTATTTTTTGAATAATTTACTATAGAAAAGGCAATCCCTGGCGTAATTAAAATTTGCGACAGTAGAAAATTATTTTTTGAATAATTTACTATAGAAAAGGCAATCCCTGGCGTAATTAAAATTTGCGACAGTAGAAAATTATTTTTTGAATAATTTACTATAGAAAAGGCAATCCCTGGCGTAATTAAAATTTGCGACAGTATAAAATTATTTTTTGAATAATTTACTATAGAAAAGGCAATCCCTGGCGTAATTAAAATTTGCGACAGTATAAAATTATTTTTTGAATAATTTACTATAGAAAAGGCAATCCCTGGCGCAATTAAAATTTGCGACAGTAGAAAATTATTTTTTGAATAATTTACTATGAAAAGGCAATCCCTGGCGCAATTACAATTTGCGACAGTAAAAAATTATTTTTTGAATAATTTACTATAGAAAAGGCAATCCCTGGCGCAATTACAATTTGCGACAGTAAAAAATTATTTTTTGAATAATTTACTATAGAAAAGGCAATCCCTGGCGCAATTAAAATTTGCGACAGTATAAAATTATTTTTTGTATAATTTACTATAGAAAAGGCAATCCCTGGCGCACTTAAAATATGCGACAGTAGAAAATTATTTTTTGAATAATTTACTATAGAAAAGGCAATCCCTGGCGCACTTAAAATTGGCGACAGTAAAAAATTATTTTTTGAATAATTTACTATAGAAAAGGCAATCCCTTGCGCAATTAAAATTTGCGACAGTACAAAATTATTTTTTGAATAATTTACTATAGAAAAGGCAATCCCTGGCGCAATTAAAATTTGCGACAGTAGAAAATTATTTTTTGAATAATTTACTATAGAAAAGGCAATCCCTGGCGCAATTAAAATTTGTGACAGTAGAAAATTATTTTTTGAATAATTTACTATAGAAAAGGCAATCCCTGGCGCAATTAAAATGTGCGACAGTAGAAAATTATTTTTTGAATAATTTACTATAGAAAAGGCAATCCCGGGCGCACTTAAAATGTGCGACAGTATAAAATTATTTTTAGAATAATTTACTATAGAAAAGGCAATCCCTGGCGCACTTAAAATTGGCGACAGTAAAAAATTATTTTTTGAATAATTTACTATAGAAAAGGCAATCCCTGGCGCACTTAAAATTTGCGACAGTAAAAAATTATTTTTTGAATAATTTACTATAGAAAAGGCAATCCCTGGCGCAATTAAAATTTGCGACAGTAAAAAATTATTTTTTGAATAATTTACTATAGAAAAGTCAATCCCTGGCGAAATTAAAATTTGCGACAGTAGAAAATAATTTTTTGAATAATTTACTATAGAAAAGGCAATCTTTGGCGCAATTAAAATTTGCGACAGTAAAAAATTATTTTTTGAATAATTTACTATACAAAAGGCAATCCCTGGCGCAATTAAAATTTGCGACAGTAGAAAATTATTTTTTGAATAATTTACTGTAGAAAAGGCAATCCCTGGCGCAATTAAAATTTGCGACAGTAAAAAATTATTTTTTGAATAATTTACTATAGAAAAGGCAATCCCTGGCGCAATTAAAATTTGCGACAGTAGAAAATTATTTTTTGAATAATTTACTATAGAAAAGGCAATCCCTGGCGCACTTAAAATCTGCGACAGTAGAAAATTATTTTTTGAATAATTTACTATAGAAAAGGCAATTCCTGGCGCAATTAAAATTTGCGACAGTAAAAAATTATTTTTTGAATAATTTACTATAGAAAAGGCAATCCCTGGCGCACTTAAAATTTGCGACAGTATAAAATTATTTTTTGAATAATTTACTATAGAAAAGGCAATCCCTGGCGCAATTAAAATTTGCGACAGTAAAAAATTATTTTTTGAATAATTTACTATAGAAAAGGCAATCCCTGGCGCAATTAAAATTTGCGACAGTAAAAAATTATTTTTTGAATTATTTACTATAGAAAAGGCAATCCCTGGCGCAGTTAAAATTTGCGATAGTAGAAAATAATTTTTTGAATAATTTACTATAGAAAAGGCAATCCCTGGCGCAATTAAAATTTGCGGCAGTAAAAAATTATTTTTTGAATAATTTACTATAGAAAAGGCAATCCCTGGCGCAGTTAAAATTTGCGACAGTATAAAATTATTTTTTGAAGAATTTACTATAGAAAAGGCAATGCCTGGCGCACTTAAAATTTGCGACAGTATAAAATTATTTTTTGAATAATTTACTATAGAAAAGGCAATCCTTGGCGCAATTAAAATTTGCGACAGTAGAAAATTATTTTTTGAATAATTTACTATAGAAAAGGCAATCCCTGGCGCAATTAAAATTTGCGACAGTATAAAATTATTTTTTGAATAATTTACTATAGAAAAGGCAATCCCTGGCGCAATTAAAATTTGCGACAGTAGAATATTATTTTTTGAATAATTTACTATAGAAAAGGCAATCCCTGGCGCACTTAAAATTTGCGACAGTATAAAATTATTTTTTGAATAATTTACTATAGAAAAGGCAATCCCTGGCGCACTTAAAATATGCGACAGTAGAAAATTATTTTTTGAATAATTTACTATAGAAAAGGCAATCCCTGGCGCACTTAAAATTGGCGACAGTAAAAAATTATTTTTTGAATAATTTACTATAGAAAAGGCAATCCCTGGCGCAATTAAAATTTGCGACAGTACAAAATTATTTTTTGAATAATTTACTATAGAAAAGGCAATCCCTGGCGCAATTAAAATTTGCGACAGTAGAAAATTATTTTTTGAATAATTTATTATAGAAAAGGCAATCCTTGGCGCAATTAAAATTTGTGACAGTAGAAAATTAGTTTTTGAATAATTTACTATAGAAAAGGCTATCCCTGGCGCAATTAAAATGTGCGACAGTAGAAAATTATTTTTTGAATAATTTACTATAGAAAAGGCAATCCCGGGCGCACTTAAAATGTGCGACAGTATAAAATTATTTTTTGAATAATTTACTATAGAAAAGGCAATCCCTGGCGTACTTAAAATTGGCGACAGTAAAAAATTATTTTTTGAATAATTTACTATAGAAAAGGCAATCCCTGGCGCACTTAAAATTTGCGACAGTAAAAAATTATTTTTTGAATAATTTACTATAGAAAAGGCAATCCCTGGCGTAATTAAAATTTGCAACAGTAAAAAATTATTTTTTGAATAATTTACTATAGAAAAGGCAATCCCTGGCGTAATTAAAATTTGCGACAGTAGAAAATTATTTTTTGAATAATTTACTATAGAAAAGGCAATCCCTGGCGTAATTAAAATTTGCGACAGTAGAAAATTATTTTTTGAATAATTTACTATAGAAAAGGCAATCCCTGGCGTAATTAAAATTTGCGACAGTATAAAATTATTTTTTGAATAATTTACTATAGAAAAGGCAATCCCTGGCGTAATTAAAATTTGCGACAGTATAAAATTATTTTTTGAATAATTTACTATAGAAAAGGCAATCCCTGGCGCAATTAAAATTTGCGACAGTAGAAAATTATTTTTTGAATAATTTACTATGAAAAGGCAATCCCTGGCGCAGTTACAATTTGCGACAGTAAAAAATTATTTTTTGAATAATTTACTATAGAAAAGGCAATCCCTGGCGCAATTACAATTTGCGACAGAAAAAAATTATTTTTTGAATAATTTACTATAGAAAAGGCAATCCCTGGCGCAATTAAAATTTGCGACAGTATAAAATTATTTTTTGAATAATTTACTATAGAAAAGGCAATCCCTGGCGCACTTAAAATATGCGACAGTAGAAAATTATTTTTTGAATAATTTACTATAGAAAAGGCAATCCCTGGCGCACTTAAAATTGGCGACAGTAAAAAATTATTTTTTGAATAATTTACTATAGAAAAGGCAATCCCTGGCGCAATTAAAATTTGCGACAGTACAAAATTATTTTTTGAATAATTTACTATAGAAAAGGCAATCCCTGGCGCAATTAAAATTTGCGACAGTAGAAAATTATTTTTTGAATAATTTACTATAGAAAAGGCAATCCCTGGCGCAATTAAAATTTGTGACAGTAGAAAATTATTTTTTGAATAATTTACTATAGAAAAGGCAATCCCTGGCGCAATTAAAATGTGCGACAGTAGAAAATTATTTTTTGAATAATTTACTATAGAAAAGGCAATCCCGGGCGCACTTAAAATGTGCGACAGTATAAAATTATTTTTTGAATAATTTACTATAGAAAAGGCAATCCCTGGCGCACTTAAAATTGGCGACAGTAAAAAATTATTTTTTGAATAATTTACTATAGAAAAGGCAATCCCTGGCGCACTTAAAATTTGCGACAGTAAAAAATTATTTTTTGAATAATTTACTATAGAAAAGGCAATCCTTGGCGCAATTAAAATTTGCGACAGTAAAAAATTATTTTTTGAATAATTTACTATAGAAAAGTCAATCCCTGGCGAAATTAAAATTTGCGACAGTAGAAAATTATTTTTTGAATAATTTACTATAGAAAAGGCAATCTTTGGCGCAATTAAAATTTGCGACAGTAAAAAATTATTTTTTGAATAATTTACTATACAAAAGGCAATCCCTGGCGCAATTAAAATTTGCGACAGTAGAAAATTATTTTTTGAATAATTTACTGTAGAAAAGGCAATCCCTGGCGCAATTAAAATTTGCGACAGTAAAAAATTATTTTTTGAATAATTTACTATAGAAAAGGCAATCCATGGCGCAATTAAAATTTGCGACAGTAGAAAATTATTTTTTGAATAATTTACTATAGAAAAGGCAATCCCTGGCGCACTTAAAATTTGCGACAGTAGAAAATTATTTTTTGAATAATTTACTATAGAAAAGGCAATTCCTGGCGCAATTAAAATTTGCGACAGTAAAAAATTATTTTTTGAATAATTTACTATAGAAAAGGCAATCCCTGGCGCACTTAAAATTTGCGACAGTATAAAATTATTTTTTGAATAATTTACTATAGAAAAGGCAATCCCTGGCGCAATTAAAATTTGCGACAGTAAAAAATTATTTTTTGAATAATTTACTATAGAAAAGGCAATCCCTGGTGCAATTAAAATTTGCGACAGTAAAAAATTATTTTTTGAATAATTTACTATAGAAAAGGCAATCCCTGGCGCAGTTAAAATTTGCGATAGTAGAAAATTATTTTTTGAATAATTTACTATAGAAAAGGCAATCCCTGGCGCAATTAAAATTTGCGACAGTAAAAAATTATTTTTTGAATAATTTACTATAGAAAAGGCAATCCCTGGCGCAGTTAAAATTTGCGACAGTATAAAATTATTTTTTGAATAATTTACTATAGAAAAGGCAATGCCTGGCGCACTTAAAATTTGCGACAGTATAAAATTATTTTTTGAATAATTTACTATAGAAAAGGCAATCCCTGGCGCAATTAAAATTTGCGACAGTAGAAAATTATTTTTTGAATAATTTACTATAGAAAAGGCAATCCCTGGCGCAATTAAATTTTGCGACAGTATAAAATTATTTTTTGAATAATTTACTATAGGAAAGGCAATCCCTGGCGCAATTAAAATTTGCGACAGTAGAATATTATTTTTTGAATAATTTACTATAGAAAAGGCAATCCCTGGCGCACTTAAAATTTGCGACAGTATAAAATTATTTTTTGAATAATTTACTATAGAAAAGGCAATCCCTGGCGCAATTAAAATTTGCGACAGTAAAAAATTATTTTTTGAAGAATTTATTATAGAAAAGGCAATCCCTGGCGCAATTAAAATTTGCGACAGTAGAAAATTATTTTTTGAATAATTTACTATAGAAAAGGCAATCCCTGGCGCACTTAAAATTTGCGACAGTAGAAAATTATTTTTTGAATAATTTACTATAGAAAAGGCAATCCCTGGCGGATTTGAAATTTGCGATAGTAGAAAATTATTTTTTGAATAATTTACTATAGAAAAGGCAATCCCTGGCGCAATTAAAATTTGCGACAGTAAAAAATTATTTTTTGAATAATTTACTATAGAAAAGGCAATCCCTGGCGCAATTAAAATTTGCGAGAGTATAAAATTATATTTTGAATAATTTACTATAGAAAAGGCAATTCCTGGCGCAATTAAAATTTGCGACAGTAAAAAAATATTTTTTGAATAATTTACTATAGAAAAGGCAATCCCTGGGATATTTAAAATTTGCGACAGTTGAAAATTATTTTTTTGAATAATTTACTATAGAAAAGGCAATCCCTGGCGCACTTAAAATTTGCGAAAGTAAAAAATTATTTTTTGAATAATTTACTATAGAAAAGGCAATCCCTGGCGCAATTACAATTTGCGACAGTAAAAAATTATTTTTTGAATAATTTACTGTAGAAAAGGCAATCCCTGGCGCAATTAAAATTTGCGACAGTAAAAAATTATTTTTTGAATAATTTACTATAGAAAAGGCAATCCCTGGCGCAATTAAAATTTGCGACAGTAGAAAATTATTTTTTGAATAATTTACTATAGAAAAGGCAATCCCTGGCGCACTTAAAATTTGCGACAGTAGAAAATTATTTTTTGAATAATTTACTATAGAAAAGGCAATTCCTGGCGCAATTAAAATTTGCGACAGTAAAAAATTATTTTTTGAATAATTTACTATAGAAAAGGCAATCCCTGGCGCACTTAAAATTTGCGACAGTATAAAATTATTTTTTGAATAATTTACTATAGAAAAGGCAATCCCTGGCGTAATTAAAATTTGCGACAGTAAAAAATTATTTTTTGAATAATTTACTATAGAAAAGGCAATCCCTGGCGCAATTAAAATTTGCGACAGTAAAAAATTATTTTTTGAATAATTTACTATAGAAAAGGCAATCCCTGGCGCAGTTAAAATTTGCGATAGTAGAAAATTATTTTTTGAATAATTTACTATAGAAAAGGCAATCCCTGGCGCAATTAAAATTTGCGACAGTAAAAAATTATTTTTTGAATAATTTACTATAGAAAAGGCAATCCCTGGCGCAGTTAAAATTTGCGACAGTATAAAATTATTTTTTGAATAATTTACTATAGAAAAGGCAATGCCTGGCGCACTTAAAATTTGCGACAGTATAAAATTATTTTTTGAATAATTTACTATAGAAAAGGCAATCCCTGGCGCAATTAAAATTTGCGACAGTAGAAAATTATTTTTTGAATAATTTACTATAGAAAAGGCAATCCCTGGCGCAATTAAAATTTGCGACAGTAAAAAATTATTTTTTGAATAATTTACTATAGAAAAGGCAATCCCTGGCGCAATTAAAATTTGCGACAGTATAAAATTATTTTTTGAATAATTTACTATAGAAAAGGCAATCCCTGGCGCACTTAAAATTTGCGACAGTATAAAATTATTTTTTGAATAATTTACTATAGAAAAGGCAATCCCTGGCGCAATTAAAATTTGCGACAGTAAAAAATTATTTTTTGAATAATTTACTATAGAAAAGGCAATCCCTGGCGCAGTTAAAATTTGCGACAGTATAAAATTATTTTTTGAATAATTTACTATAGAAAAGGCAATCCCTGGCGCAATTAAAATTTGCGACAGTAAAAAATTATTTTTTGAATAATTTACTATAGAAAAGGCAATCCCTGGCGCAATTACAATTTGCGACAGTAAAAAATTATTTTTTGAATAATTTACTATAGAAAAGGCAATCCCTGGCGCAATTACAATTTGCGACAGTAAAAAATTATTTTTTGAATAATTTACTATAGAAAAGGCAATCCCTGGCGCAATTAAAATTTGCGACAGTATAAAATTATTTTTTGAATAATTTACTATAGAAAAGGCAATTCCTGGCGCAATTAAAATTTGCGACAGTAAAAAAATATTTTTTGAATAATTTACTATAGAAAAGGCAATCCCTGGGATATTTAAAATTTGCGACAGTTGAAAATTACTTTTTTGAATAATTTACTATAGAAAAGGCAATCCCTGGCGCACTTAAAATTTGCGAAAGTAAAAAATTATTTTTTGAATAATTTACTATAGAAAAGGCAATCCCTGGCGCAATTAAAATTTGCGACAGTAAAAAATTATTTTTTGAATAATTTACTATAGAAAAGGCAATCCCTGGCGCAATTACAATTTGCGACAGTAAAAAATTATTTTTTGAATAATTTACTATAGAAAAGGCAATCCCTGGCGCAATTACAATTTGCGACAGTAAAAAATTATTTTTTGAATAATTTACTATAGAAAAGGCAATCCCTGGCGCAATTAAAATTTGCGACAGTATAAAATTATTTTTTGAATAATTTACTATAGAAAAGGCAATCCCTGGCGCACTTAAAATTTGCGACAGTAGAAAATTATTTTTTGAATAATTTACTATAGAAAAGGCAATCCCTGGCGCACTTAAAATTGGCGACAGTAAAAAATTATTTTTTGAATAATTTACTATAGAAAAGGCAATCCCTGGCGCAATTAAAATTTGCGACAGTACAAAATTATTTTTTGAATAATTTACTATAGAAAAGGCAATCCCTGGCGCAATTAAAATTTACGACAGTAGAAAATTATTTTTTGAATAATTTACTATAGAAAAGGCAATCCCTGGCGCAATTAAAATTTGCGACAGTACAAAATTATTTTTTGAATAATTTACTATAGAAAAGGCAATCCCTGGCGCAATTAAAATTTGCGACAGTATAAAATTATTTTTTGAATAATTTACTATAGAAAAGGCAATCCCTGGCGCAATTAAAATTTGCGACAGTATAAAATTATTTGTTGAATAATTTACTATAAAAAAGGTAATCCCTGGCGCACTTAAAATTTGCGACAGTAAAAAATTATTTTTTGAATAATTTACTATAGAAAAGGCAATCCCTGGCGCAATTAAAATTTGCGACAGTAAAAAATTATTTTTTGAATAATTTACTATAGAAAAGGCAATCCCTGGCGCAATTAAAATTTGCGACAGTAGAAAATTATTTTTTGAATAATTTACTATAGAAAAGGCAATCCCTGGCGCACTTAAAATTTGCGACAGTATAAAATTATTTTTTGAATAATTTACTATAGAAAAGGCAATCCCTGGCGCAATTAAAATTTGCGACAGTAAAAAATTATTTTTTGAATAATTTACTATAGAAAAGGCAATCCCTGGCGCAATTAAAATTTGCGACAGTAAAAAATTATTTTTTGAATAATTTACTATAGAAAAGGCAATCCCTGGCGCAATTACAATTTGCGACAGTAAAAAATTATTTTTTGAATAATTTACTATAGAAAAGGCAATCCCTGGCGCAATTACAATTTGCGACAGTAAAAAATTATTTTTTGAATAATTTACTATAGAAAAGGCGATCCCTGGCGCACTTAAAATTGGCGACAGTAAAAAATTATTTTTTGAATAATTTACTATAGAAACGGCAATCCCTGGCGCAATTAAAATTTGCGACAGTACAAAATTATTTTTTGAATAATTTACTATAGAAAAGGCAATCCCTGGCGCAATTAAAATTTGCGACAGTATAAAATTATTTTTTGAATAATTTACTATAGAAAAGGTAATCCCTGGCGCACTTAAAATTTGCGACAGTAAAAAATTATTTTTTGAATAATTTACTATAGAAAAGGCAATCCCTGGCGCAATTAAAATTTGCGACAGTAAAAAATTATTTTTTGAATAATTTACTATAGAAAAGGCAATCCCTGGCGCAATTAAAATTTGCGACAGTAGAAAATTATTTTTTGAATAATTTACTATAGAAAAGGCAATCCCTGGCGCAATTAAAATTTGCGACAGTAAAAAATTATTTTTTGAATAATTTACTATAGAAAAGGCAATCCCTGGCGCAATTAAAATTTGCGACAGTAGAAAATTATTTTTTGAATAATTTACTATAGAAAAGGCAATCCCTGGCGCAATTAAAATTTGTGACAGTAGAAAATTATTTTTTGAATAATTTACTATAGAAAAGGCAATCCCTGGCGCAATTAAAATTTGCGACAGTAGAAAATTATTTTTTGAATAATTTACTACAGAAAAGGCAATCCCGGGCGCACTTAAAATGTGCGACAGTATAAAATTATTTTTTGAATAATTTACTATAGAAAAGGCAATCCCTGGCGCGCTTAAAATTTGCGACAGTATAAAATTATTTTTTGAATAATTTACTATAGAAAAGGCAATCCCTGGCGCAATTAAAATTTGCGACAGTAGAAAATTATTTTTTGAATAATTTACTATAGAAAAGGCAATCCCTGGGATATTTAAAATTTGCGACAGTATAAAATTATTTTTTGAATAATTTACTATAGAAAAGGCAATCCCTGGCGCAATTAAAATTTGCGACTGTAAAAAATTATTTTTTGAATAATTTACTATAGAAAAGGCAATCCCTGGCGCAATTAAAATTTGCGACAGTATAAAATTATTTTTTGAATAATTTACTATAGAAAAGGCAATCCCTGGCGCACTTAAAATTTGCGACAGTAAAAAATTATTTTTTGAATAATTTACTATAGAAAAGGCAATCCCTGGCGCAATTAAAATTTGCGACAGTATAAAACTATTTTTTGAATAATTTACTATAGAAAAGGCAATCCCTGGCGCAATTAAAATTTGCGACAGTAAAAAATTATTTTTTGAATAATTTACTACAGAAAAGGCAATCCCTGGCGCAATTACAATTTGCGACAGTAGAAAATTATTTTTTGAATAATTTACTATAGAAAAGGCAATCCCTGGCGTATTTAAAATTTGCGACAGTAAAAAATTATTTTTTGAATAATTTACTATAGAAAAGGCAATTCCTGGCGGATTTGAAATTTGCGATAGTAGAAAATTATTTTTTGAATAATTTACTATAGAAAAGGCAATCCCTGGCGCAATTAAAATTTGCGACAGTAAAAAATTATTTTTTGAATAATTTACTATAGAAAAGGCAATCCTTGGCGCAATTACAATTTGCGACAGTATAAAATTATTTTTTGAATAATTTACTATAGAAAAGGCAATCCCTGGGGCACTTAAAATTTGCGACAGTATAAAATTATTTTTTGAATAATTTACTATAGAAAAGGCAATCCCTGGCGCAATTACAATTTGCGACAGTAGAAAATTATTTTTTGAATAATTTACTATAGAAAAGGCAATCCCTGGCGTATTTAAAATTTGCGACAGTAAAAAATTATTTTTTGAATAATTTACTATAGAAAAGGCAATCCCTGGCGGATTTGAAATTTGCGATAGTAGAAAATTATTTTTTGAATAATTTACTATAGAAAAGGCAATCCCTGGCGCACTTAAAATTTGCGACAGTAAAAAATTATTTTTTGAATAATTTTCTATAGAAAAGGCAATCCCTGGCGCACTTAAAATTTGCGACAGTAAAAAATTATTTTTTGAATTATTACTATAGAAAAGGCAATCCCTGGCGCAATTAAAATTTGCGACAGTATAAAATTATTTTTTGAATAATTTACTATAGAAAAGGCAATCCCTGGCGCAATTAAAATTTGTGACAGTAAAAAATTATTTTTTGAATAATTTACTATAGAAAAGGCAATCCCTGGCGCAATTAAAATTTGTGACAGTAGAAAATTATTTTTTGAATAATTTACTATAGAAAAGGCAATCCCTGGCGCAATTAAAATTTGCGACAGTAAAAAATTATTTTTTGAATAATTTACTATAGAAAAGGCAATCCCGGGCGCACTTAAAATGTGCGACAGTATAAAATTATTTTTTGAATAATTTACTATAGAAAAGGCAATCCCTGGCGCAATTAAAATTTGCGACAGTAAAAAATTATTTTTTGAATAATTTACTATAGAAAAGGCAATCCCGGGCGCACTTAAAATGTGCGACAGTAAAAAATTATTTTTTGAATAATTTACTATAGAAAAAGCAATCCCTGGCGCACTTAAAATTTGCGACAGTAAAAAATTATTTTTTGAATTATTACTATAGAAAAGGCAATCCCTGGCGCAATTAAAATTTGCGACAGTATAAAATTATTTTTTGAATAATTTACTATAGAAAAGGCAATCCCTGGCGCAATTAAAATTTGCGACAGTATAAAATTATTTTTTGAATAATTTACTATAGAAAAAGCAATCCCTGGCGCACTTAAAATTTGCGACAGTAAAAAATTATTTTTTGAATAATTTACTATAGAAAAGGCAATCCCTGGCGCAATTAAAATTTGCGACAGTATAAAACTATTTTTTGAATAATTTACTATAGAAAAGGCAATCCCTGGCGCAATTAAAATTTGCGACAGTAAAAAATTATTTTTTGAATAATTTACTACAGAAAAGGCAATCCCTGGCGCAATTACAATTTGCGACAGTAGAAAATTATTTTTGGAATAATTTACTATAGAAAAGGCAATCCCTGGCGTATTTAAAATTTGCGACAGTAAAAAATTATTTTTTGAATAATTTACTATAGAAAAGGCAATTCCTGGCGGATTTGAAATTTGCGATAGTAGAAAATTATTTTTTGAATAATTTACTATAGAAAAGGCAATCCCTGGCGCAATTAAAATTTGCGACAGTAAAAAACTATTTTTTGAATAATTTACTATAGAAAAGGCAATCCTTGGCGCAATTACAATTTGCGACAGTATAAAATTATTTTTTGAATAATTTACTATAGAAAAGGCAATCCCTGGCGCACTTAAAATTTGCGACAGCATAAAATTATTTTTTGAATAATTTACTATAGAAAAGGCAATCCCTGGCGCAATTACAATTTGCGACAGTAGAAAATTATTTTTTGAATAATTTACTATAGAAAAGGCAATCCCTGGCGTATTTAAAATTTGCGACAGTAAAAAATTATTTTTTGAATAATTTACTATAGAAAAGGCAATCCCTGGCGGATTTGAAATTTGCGATAGTAGAAAATTATTTTTTGAATAATTTACTATAGAAAAGGCAATCCCTGGCGCACTTAAAATTTGCGACAGTAAAAAATTATTTTTTGAATAATTTACTATAGAAAAGGCAATCCCTGGCGCACTTAAAATTTGCGACAGTAAAAAATTATTTTTTGAATAATTTACTATAGAAAAGGCAATCCCTGGCGCAATTACAATTTGCGACAGTATAAAATTATTTTTTGAATAATTTACTATAGAAAAGGCAATCCCTGGCGCACTTAAAATTTGCGACAGTATAAAATTATTTTTTGAATAATTTACTATAGAAAAGGCAATCCCTGGCGCAATTAAAATTTGCGACAGTAGAAAATTATTTTTTGAATAATTTACTATAGAAAAGGCAATCCCTGGCGCAATTAAAATTTGCGAAAGTAAAAAATTATTTTTTGAATAATTTACTATAGAAAAGGCAATCCCTGGCGCAATTAAAATTTGCGACAGTAGAAAATTATTTTTTGAATAATTTACTATAGAAAAGGCAATCCCTGGCGCAATTAAAATTTGTGACAGTAGAAAATTATTTTTTGAATAATTTACTATAGAAAAGGCAATCCCTGGCGCAATTAAAATTTGCGACAGTAAAAAATTATTTTTTGAATAATTTACTATAGAAAAGGCAATCCCGGGCGCACTTAAAATGTGCGACAGTATAAAATTATTTTTTGAATAATTTACTATAGAAAAGGCAATCCCTGGCGCGCTTAAAATTTGCGACAGTATAAAATTATTTTTTGAATAATTTACTATAGAAAAGGCAATCCCTGGCGCAATTAAAATTTGCGACAGTAGAAAATTATTTTTTGAATAATTTACTATAGAAAAGGCAATCCCTGGGATATTTAAAATTTACGACAGTAAAAAATTATTTTTTGAATAATTTACTATAGAAAAGGCAATCCCTGGCGCAATTAAAATTTGCGACAGTATAAAATTATTTTTTGAATAATTTACTATAGAAAAGGCAATCCCTGGCGCACTTAAAATTTGCGACAGTAAAAAATTATTTTTTGAATAATTTACTATAGAAAAGGCAATCCCTGGCGCAATTAAAATTTGCGACAGTATAAAACTATTTTTTGAATAATTTACTATAGAAAAGGCAATCCCTGGCACAATTAAAATTTGCGACAGTAAAAAATTATTTTTTGAATAATTTACTACAGAAAAGCAATCCCTGGCGCAATTACAATTTGCGACAGTAGAAAATTATTTTTTGAATAATTTACTATAGAAAAGGCAATCCCTGGCGTATTTAAAATTTGCGACAGTAAAAAATTATTTTTTGAATAATTTACTATAGAAAAGGCAATTCCTGGCGGATTTGAAATTTGCGATAGTAGAAAATTATTTTTTGAATAATTTACTATAGAAAAGGCAATCCCTGGCGCAATTAAAATTTGCGACAGTAAAAAATTATTTTTTGAATAATTTACTATAGAAAAGGCAATCCTTGGCGCAATTACAATTTGCGACAGTATAAAATTATTTTTTGAATAATTTACTATAGAAAAGGCAATCCCTGGCGCACTTAAAATTTGCGACAGTATAAAATTATTTTTTGAATAATTTACTATAGAAAAGGCAATCCCTGGCGCAATTAAAATTTGCGACAGTAGAAAATTATTTTTTGAATAATTTACTATAGAAAAGGCAATCCCTGGCGTATTTAAAATTTGCGACAGTAAAAAATTATTTTTTGAATAATTTACTATAGAAAAGGCAATACCTGGCGGATTTGAAATTTGCGATAGTAGAAAATTATTTTTTGAATAATTTACTATAGAAAAGGCAATCCCTGGCGCACTTAAAATTTGCGACAGTAAAAAATTATTTTTTGAATAATTTACTATAGAAAAGGCAATCCCTGGCGCACTTAAAATTTGCGACAGTAAAAAATTATTTTTTGAATAATTTACTATAGAAAAGGCAATCCCTGGCGCAATTAAAATTTGCGACAGTATAAAATTATTTTTTGAATAATTTACTATAGAAAAGGCAATCCCTGGCGCAATTAAAATTTGCGACAGTAAAAAATTATTTTTTGAATAATTTACTATAGAAAAGGCAATCCCTGGCGCAATTAAAATTTGCGACAGTAAAAAATTATTTTTTGAATAATTTACTATAGAAAAGGCAATACCTGGCGCAGTTAAAATTTGCGACAGTAAAAAATTATTTTTTGAATAATTTACTATAGAAAAGGCAATCCCTGGCGCAATTAAAATTTGCGACAGTATAAAATTATTTTTTGAATAATTTACAATAGAAAAGGCAATCCCTATCGCAATTAAAATTTGCGACAGTAAAAAATTATTTTTTGAATAATTTACTATAGAAAAGGCAATCCCTGGCGCAATTAAAATTTGCGACAGTAAAAAATTATTTTTAGAATAATTTACTATAGAAAAGGCAATCCCTGGCGCAATTAAAATTTGCGACAGTAAAAAATTATTTTTTGAATAATTTACTATAGAAAAGGCAATCCCTGGCGCACTTAAAATTTGCGACAGTATAGAATTATTTTTTGAGTAATTTACTATAGAAAGGGCAATCCCTGGCGCAATTAAAATTTGCGACAGTAAAAAATTATTTTTTGAATAATTTACTATAGAAAAGGCAATCCCTGGCGCAATTAAAATTTGCGACAGTATAAAATTATTTTTTGAATTAATTTACTATAGAAAAGGCAATCCCTGGCGCAATTAAAATTTGCGACAATAAAAAATTATTTTTTGAATAATTTACTATAGAAAAGGCAATCCCTGGCGCGATTAAAATTTGCGACAGTAGAAAATTATTTTTTGAATTATTTACTATAGAAAAGGCAATCCCTGGCGCAGTTAAAATTTGCGACAATAAAAAATTATTTTTTGAATAATTTACTATAGAAAAGGCAATCCCTGGCGCAATTAAAATTTGCGACAGTAGAAAATTATTTTTTGAATAATTTACTATAGAAAAGGCAATCCCTGGCGCAATTAAAATTTGCGACAGTAGAAAATTATTTTTTGAATAATTTACTATAGAAAAGGCAATCCCTGGCGCAATTAAAATTTGCGACAGTATAAAATTATTTTTTGAATAATTTACTATAGAAAAGGCAATCCCTGGCGCACTTAAAATTTGCGACAGTAAAAAACTATTTTTTGAATAATTTACTATAGAAAAGGCAATCCCTGGCGCAATTAAAATTTGCGACAGTAGAAAATTATTTTTTGAATAATTTACTATAGAAAAGGCAATCCCTGGCGCACTTAAAATTTGCGACAGTAAAAAATTATTTTTTGAATAATTTACTATAGAAAAGGCAATCCATGGCGCACTTAAAATTTGCGACAGTATAAAATTATTTTTTGAATAATTTACTATAGAAAAGGCAATCCCTGGCGCAATTAAAATTTGCGACAGTATAAAATTATTTTTTGAATAATTTACTATAGAAAAGGCAATACCTGGCGCAATTAAAATTTGCGACAGTAAAAAATTATTTTTTGAATAATTTACTATAGAAAAGGCAATCCCTGCCGAAATTGAAATTTGCGATAGTAGAAAATTATTTTTTGAATAATTTACTATAGAAAAGGCAATCCCTGGCGCACTTAAAATTTGCGACAGTATAAAATTATTTTTTGAATAATTTACTATAGAAAAGGCAATCCCTGGCGTAATTACAATTTGCGACAGTAGAAAATTATTTTTTGAATAATTTACTATAGAAAAGGCAATCCCTGGCGCACTTAAAATTTGCGACAGTAAAAAATTATTTTTTGAATAATTTACTATAGAAAAGTCAATCCCTGGCGCAATTACAATTTGCGACAGTATAAAATTATTTTTTGAATAATTTATTATAGAAAAGGCAATCCCTGGCGCAATTACAATTTGCGACAGTAAAACATTATTTTTTGAATAATTTACTATAGAAAAGGCAATCCCTGGCGCACTTAAAATTTGCGACAGTATAAAATTATTTTTTGAATAATTTACTATAGAAAAGGCAATCCCTGGCGCACTTAAAATTTGCGACAGTAAAAAATTATTTTTTGAATAATTTACTATAAAAAAGGCAATCCCTGGCGCACTTAAAATTTGCGACAGTAAAAAATTATTTTTTGAATAATTTACTATAGAAAAGGCAATCCCTGGCGCAATTAAAATTTGCTACAGTATAAAATTATTTTTTGAATAATTTACTATAGAAAAGGCAATCCCTGCCGCACTTAAAATTTGCGACAGTAAAAAATTATTTTTTGAATAATTTACTATATAAAAGGCAATCCCTGGCGCAATTATAATTTGCGACAGTAGAAAATTATTTTTTGAATAATTTACTATAGAAAAGGCAATCCCTGGCGCAATTACAATTTGCGACAGTAAAAAATTATTTTTTGAATAATTTACTATAGGAAAGGCAATCCCTGGCGCAATTAAAATTTGCGACAGTATAAAATTATTTTTTGAATAATTTACTATAGAAAAGGCAATCCCTGGCGCAATTAAAATTTGCGACAGTAAAAAATTATTTTTTGAATAATTTACTATAGAAAAGGCAATCCCTGGCGAAATTGAAATTTGCGATAGTAGAAAATTATTTTTTGAATAATTTACTATAGAAAAGGCAATCCCTGGCGCACTTAAAATTTGCGACAGTATAAAATTATTTTTTGAATAATTTACTATAGAAAAGGCAATCCCTGGCGTAATTACAATTTGCGACAGTAGAAAATTATTTTTTGAATAATTTACTATAGAAAAGGCAATCCCTGGCGCACTTAAAATTTGCGACAATAAAAAATTATTTTTTGAATAATTTACTATAGAAAAGGCAATCCCTGGCGCAATTACAATTTGCGACAGTATAAAATTATTTTTTGAATAATTTATTATAGAAAAGGCAATCCCTGGCGCAATTACAATTTGCGACAGTAAAAAATTATTTTTTGAATAATTTACTATAGAAAAGGCAATCCCTGGCGCACTTAAAATTTGCGACAGTATAAAATTATTTTTTGAATAATTTACTATAGAAAAGGCAATCCCTGGCGTAATTAAAATTTGCGACAGTAGAAAATATTTTTTTGAATAATTTACTATAGAAAAGGCAATCCCTGGCGAAATTGAAATTTGCGATAGTAGAAAATTATTTTTTGAATAATTTACTATAGAAAAGGCAATCCCTGGCGCACTTAAAATTTGCGACAGTACAAAATTATTTTTTGAATAATTTACTATAGAAAAGGCAATCCCTGGCGTAATTACAATTTGCGACAGTAGAAAATTATTTTTTGAATAATTTACTATAGAAAAGGCAATCCCTGGCGCACTTAAAATTTGCGACAGTAAAAAATTATTTTTTGAATAATTTACTATAGAAAAGGCAATCCCTGGCGCACTTAAAATTTGCGACAGTAAAAAATTATTTTTTGAATAATTTACTATAGGAAAGGCAATCCCTGGCGCAATTAAAATTTGCGACAGTATAAAATTATTTTTTGAATAATTTACTATAGAAAAGGCAATCCCTGGCGCAATTAAAATTTGCGACAGTAAAAAATTATTTTTTGAATAATTTACTATAGAAAAGGCAATCCCTGGCGAAATTGAAATTTGCGATAGTAGAAAATTATTTTTTGAATAATTTACTATAGAAAAGGCAATCCCTGGCGCACTTAAAATTTGCGACAGTATAAAATTATTTTTTGAATAATTTACTATAGGAAAGGCAATCCCTGGCGCAATTAAAATTTGCGACAGTATAAAATTATTTTTTGAATAATTTACTATAGAAAAGGCAATCCCTGGCGCAATTAAAATTTGCGACAGTAGAAAATTATTTTTTGAATAATTTACTATAGAAAAGGCAATCCCTGGCGCAATTAAAATTTGCGACAGTATAAAATTATTTTTTGAATAATTTACTATAGAAAAGGCAATCCCTGGCGCAATTAAAATTTGCGACAGTATAAAATTATTTTTTGAATAATTTACTATAGAAAAGGCAATCCCTGGCGCAATTAAAATTTGCGACAGTAAAAAATTATTTTTTGAATAATTTACTATAAAAAAGGCAATCCCTGGCGCAATTAAAATTTGCGACAGTAAAAAATTATTTTTTGAATAATTTACTATAGAAAAGGCAATACCTGGCGCAGTTAAAATTTGCGACAGTAAAAAATTATCTTTTGAATAATTTACTATAGAAAAGGCAATCCCTGGCGCAATTAAAATTTGCGACAGTATAAAATTATTTTTTGAATAATTTACTATAGAAAAGGCAATCCCTGGCGCAATTAAAATTTGCGACAGTAAAAAATTATTTTTTGAATAATTTACTATAGAAAAGGCAATCCCTGGCGCAATTAAAATTTGCGACAGTAAAAAATTATTTTTTGAATAATTTACTATAGAAAAGGCAATCCCTGGCGCAATTAAAATTTGCGACAGTAAAAAATAATTTTTTGAATAATTTACTATAGAAAAGGCAATCCCTGGCGCACTTAAAATTTGCGACAGTATAAAATTATTTTTTGAATAATTTACTATAGAAAAGGCAATCCCTGGCGCAATTAAAATTTGCGACAGTAAAAAATTATTTTTTGAATAATTTACTATAGAAAAGGCAATCCCTGGCGCAATTAAAATTTGCGACAGTATAAAATTATTTTTTGAATAATTTACTATAGAAAAGGCAATCCCTGGCGCAATTAAAATTTGCGACAGTAAAAAATTATTTTTTGAATAATTTACTATAGAAAAGGCAATCCCTGGCGCAATTAAAATTTGCGACAGTAGAGAATTATTTTTTGAATAATTTACTATAGAAAAGGCAATCCCTGGCGCAGTTAAAATTTGCGACAATAAAAAATTATTTTTGAATAACTTACTATAGAAAAGGCATTCCCTGGCGCAATTAAAATTTGCGACAGTAGAAAATTATTTTTTGAATAATTTACTATAGAAAAGGCAATCCCTGGCGCAATTAAAATTTGCGACAGTAGAAAATTATTTTTTGAATAATTTACTATAGAAAAGGCAATCCCTGGCGCAATTAAAATTTGCGACAGTATAAAATTATTTTTTGAATAATTTACTATAGAAAAGGCAATCCCTGGCGCACTTAAAATTTGCGACAGTAAAAAACTATTTTTTGAATAATTTACTATAGAAAAGGCAATCCCTGGCGCAATTAAAATTTGCGACAGTAGAAAATTATTGTTTGAATAATTTACTATAGAAAAGGCAATCCCTCGCGCACTTAAAATTTGCGACAGTAAAAAATTATTTTTTGAATAATTTACTATAGAAAAGGCAATCCCTGGCGCACTTAAAATTTGCGACAGTATAAAATTATTTTTTGAATAATTTACTATAGAAAAGGCAATCCCTGGCGCACTTAAAATTTGCGACAGTAGAAAATTATTTTTTGAATAATTTACTATATAAAAGGCAATCCCTGGCGCAATTATAATTTGCGACACTAGAAATTATTTTTTGAATATTTTACTATAGAAAAGGCAATCCCTGGCGCAATTACAATTTGCGACAGTAAAAAATTATTTTTTGAATAATTTACTATAGGAAAGGCAATCCCTGGCGCAATTAAAATTTGCGACAGTATAAAATTATTTTTTGAATAATTTACTATAGAAAAGGCAATCCCTGGCGCAATTAAAATTTGCGACAGTAAAAAATTATTTTTTGAATAATTTACTATAGAAAAGGCAATCCCTGGCGAAATTGAAATTTGCGATAGTAGAAAATTATTTTTTGAATAATTTACTATAGAAAAGGCAATCCCTGGCGCACTTAAAATTTGCGACAGTATAAAATTATTTTTCGAATAATTTACTATAGAAAAGCCAATCCCTGGCGTATTTACAATTTGCGACAGTAGAAAATTATTTTTTGAATAATTTACTATAGAAAAGGCAATCCCTGGCGCACTTAAAATTTGCGACAGTAAAAAATTATTTTTTGAATAATTTACTATAGAAAAGGCAATCCCTGGCGCAATTACAATTTGCGACAGTATAAAATTATTTTTTGAATAATTTATTATAGAAAAGGCAATCCCTGGCGCAATTACAATTTGCGACAGTAAAAAATTATTTTTTGAATAATTTACTATAGAAAAGGCAATCCCTGGCGCACTTAAAATTTGCGACAGTAAAAAATTATTTTTTGAATAATTTACTATAGGAAAGGCAATCCCTGGCGCAATTAAAATTTGCGACAGTATAAAATTATTTTTTGAATAATTTACTATAGAAAAGGCAATCCCTGGCGCAATTAAAATTTGCGACAGTAAAAAATTATTTTTTGAATAATTTACTATAGA
Organism: Dioctria linearis; assembly: GCA_963930735.1. Taxonomy (NCBI): domain Eukaryota; kingdom Metazoa; phylum Arthropoda; class Insecta; order Diptera; family Asilidae; genus Dioctria; species Dioctria linearis. Next base: position 46,538 of record CAWVNZ010000553.1, read on the forward strand.
AAAGGCAATCCCTGGCGAAATTGAAATTTGCGATAGTAGAAAATTATTTTTTGAATAATTTACTATAGAAAAGGCAATCCCTGGCGCACTTAAAATTTGCGACAGTATAAAATTATTTTTTGAATAATTTACTATAGGAAAGGCAATCCCTGGCGCAATTAAAATTTGCGACAGTATAAAATTATTTTTTGAATAATTTACTATAGAAACGGCAATCCCTGGCGCAATTAAAATTTGCGACAGTAGAAAATTATTTTTTGAATAATTTACTATAGAAAAGGCAATCCCCTGGCGCAATTAAAATTTGCGACAGTAAAAAATTATTTTTTGAATAATTTACTATAGAAAAGGCAATCCCTGGCGAAATTGAAATTTGCGATAGTAGAAAATTATTTTTTGAATAATTTACTATAGAAAAGGCAATCCCTGACGCACTTAAAATTTGCGACAGTATAAAATTATTTTTTGAATAATTTACTATAGAAAAGGCAATCCCTGGCGTAATTACAATTTGCGACAGTAGAAAATTATTTTTTGAATAATTTACTATAGAAAAGGCAATCCCTGGCGCACTTAAAATTTGCGACAGTAAAAAATTATTTTTTGAATAATTTACTATAGAAAAGGCAATCCCTGGCGCAATTACAATTTGCGACAGTATAAAATTATTTTTTGAATAATTTATTACAGAAAAAGCAATCCCTGGCGCAATTACAATTTGCGACAGTAAAAAATTATTTTTTGAATAATTTACTATAGAAAAGGCAATCCCTGGCGCACTTAAAATTTGCGACAGTATAAAATTATTTTTTGAATAATTTACTATAGAAAAGGCAATCCCTGGCGTAATTAAAATTTGCGACAGTAGAAAATTATTTTTTGAATAATTTACTATAGAAAAGGCAATCCCTGGCGAAATTGAAATTTGCGATAGTAGAAAATTATTTTTTGAATAATTTACTATAGAAAAGGCAATCCCTGGCGCACTTAAAATTTGCGACAGTATAAAATTATTTTTCGAATAATTTACTATAGAAAAGCCAATCCCTGGCGTATTTACAATTTGCGACAGTAGAAAATTATTTTTTGAATAATTTACTATAGAAAAGGCAATCCCTGGCGCACTTAAAATTTGCGACAGTAAAAAATTATTTTTTGAATAATTTACTATAGAAAAGGCAATCCCTGGCGCAATTACAATTTGCGACAGTATAAAATTATTTTTTGAATAATTTATTATAGAAAAGGCAATCCCTGGCGCAATTACAATTTGCGACAGTAAAAAATTATTTTTTGAATAATTTACTATAGAAAAGGCAATCCCTGGCGCACTTAAAATTTGCGACAGTAAAAAATTATTTTTTGAATAATTTACTATAGGAAAGGCAATCCCTGGCGCAATTAAAATTTGCGACAGTATAAAATTATTTTTTGAATAATTTACTATAGAAAAGGCAATCCCTGGCGCAATTAAAATTTGCGACAGTAAAAAATTATTTTTTGAATAATTTACTATAGAAAAGGCAATCCCTGGCGAAATTGAAATTTGCGATAGTAGAAAATTATTTTTTGAATAATTTACTATAGAAAAGGCAATCCCTGGCGCACTTAAAATTTGCGACAGTATAAAATTATTTTTTGAATAATTTACTATAGGAAAGGCAATCCCTGGCGCAATTAAAATTTGCGACAGTATAAAATTATTTTTTGAATAATTTACTATAGAAACGGCAATCCCTGGCGCAATTAAAATTTGCGACAGTAGAAAATTATTTTTTGAATAATTTACTATAGAAAAGGCAATCCCTGGCGCAATTAAAATTTGCGACAGTATAAAATTATTTTTTGAATAATTTACTATAGAAAAGGCAATCCCTGGCGCAATTAAAATTTGCGACAGTAGAAAATTATTTTTTGAATAATTTACTATAGAAAAGGCAATCCCTGGCGCAATTAAAATTTGCGACACTATAAAATTATTTTTTGAATAATTTACTACAGAAAAGGCAATCCCTGGCGCACTTAAAATTTGCGACAGTTAAAAATTATTTTTTGAATAATTTACTATAGAAAAGGCAGTCCCTGGCGCAATTAAAATTTGCGACAGTAGAAAATTATTTTTTGAATAATTTACTATAGAAAAGGCAATCCCTGGCGCAATTAAAAGTTGCGACAGTAAAAAATTATTTTTTGAATAATTTACTATAGAAAAGGCAATCCCTGGCGCAATTAAAATTTGCGACAGTATAAAATTATTTTTTGAATAATTTACTATAGAAAAGGCAATCCCTGGCGCAATTAAAATTTGCGACAGTAAAAAATTATTTTTTGAATAATTTACTATAGAAAAGGCAATCCCTGGCGAAATTGAAATTTGCGATAGTAGAAAATTATTTTTTGAATAATTTACTATAGAAAAGGCAATCCCTGGCGCACTTAAAATTTGCGACAGTATAAAATTATTTTTTGAATAATTTACTATAGAAAAGGCAATCCCTGGCGTAATTACAATTTGCGACAGTAGAAAATTATTTTTTGAATAATTTACTATAGAAAAGGCAATCCCTGGCGCACTTAAAATTTGCGACAGTAAAAAATTATTTTTTGAATAATTTACTATAGAAAAGGCAATCCCTGGCGCAATTACAATTTGCGACAGTAGAAAATTATTTTTTGAATAATTTACTATATAAAAGGCAATCCCTGGCGCAATTATAATTTGCGACACTAGAAATTATTTTTTGAATAATTTACTATAGAAAAGGCAATCCCTGGCGCAATTACAATTTGCGACAGTAAAAAATTATTTTTTGAATAATTTACTATAGGAAAGGCAATCCCTGGCGCAATTACAATTTGCGACAGTAAAAAATTATTTTTTGAATAATTTACTATAGAAAAGGCAATCCCTGGCGCACTTAAAATTTGCGACAGTATAAAATTATTTTTTGAATAATTTACTATAGAAAAGGCAATCCCTGGCGTAATTAAAATTTGCGACAGTAAAAAATTATTTTTTGAATAATTTACTATAGAAAAGGCAATCCCTGACGAAATTGAAATTTGCGATAGTAGAAAATTATTTTTTGAATAATTTACTATAGAAAAGGCAATCCCTGGCGCACTTAAAATTTGCGACAGTAAAAAATTATTTTTTGAATAATTTACTATATAAAAGGCAATCCCTGGCGCAATTATAATTTGCGACACTAGAAAATTATTTTTTGAATAATTTACTATAGAAAAAGCAATCCCTGGCGCAATTACAATTTGCGACAGTAAAAAATTATTTTTTGAATAATTTACTATAGGAAAGGCAATCCCTGGCGCAATTAAAATTTGCGACAGTATAAAATTATTTTTTGAATAATTTACTATAGAAAAGGCAATCCCTGGCGCAATTAAAATTTGCGACAGTAAAAAATTATTTTTTGAATAATTTACTATAGAAAAGGCAATCCCTGGCGAAATTGAAATTTGCGATAGTAGAAAATTATTTTTTGAATAATTTACTATAGAAAAGGCAATCCCTGACGCACTTAAAATTTGCGACAGTATAAAATTATTTTTTGAATAATTTACTATAGAAAAGGCAATCCCTGGCGTAATTACAATTTGCGACAGTAGAAAATTATTTTTTGAATAATTTACTATAGAAAAGGCAATCCCTGGCGCACTTAAAATTTGCGACAGTAAAAAATTATTTTTTGAATAATTTACTATAGAAAAGGCAATCCCTGGCGCAATTACAATTTGCGACAGTATAAAATTATTTTTTGAATAATTTATTACAGAAAAAGCAATCCCTGGCGCAATTACAATTTGCGACAGTAAAAAATTATTTTTTGAATAATTTACTATAGAAAAGGCAATCCCTGGCGCACTTAAAATTTGCGACAGTATAAAATTATTTTTTGAATAATTTACTATAGAAAAGGCAATCCCTGGCGTAATTAAAATTTGCGACAGTAGAAAATTATTTTTTGAATAATTTACTATAGAAAAGGCAATCCCTGGCGAAATTGAAATTTGCGATAGTAGAAAATTATTTTTTGAATAATTTACTATAGAAAAGGCAATCCCTGGCGCACTTAAAATTTGCGACAGTATAAAATTATTTTTCGAATAATTTACTATAGAAAAGCCAATCCCTGGCGTATTTACAATTTGCGACAGTAGAAAATTATTTTTTGAATAATTTACTATAGAAAAGGCAATCCCTGGCGCACTTAAAATTTGCGACAGTAAAAAATTATTTTTTGAATAATTTACTATAGAAAAGGCAATCCCTGGCGCAATTACAATTTGCGACAGTATAAAATTATTTTTTGAATAATTTATTATAGAAAAGGCAATCCCTGGCGCAATTACAATTTGCGACAGTAAAAAATTATTTTTTGAATAATTTACTATAGAAAAGGCAATCCCTGGCGCACTTAAAATTTGCGACAGTAAAAAATTATTTTTTGAATAATTTACTATAGGAAAGGCAATCCCTGGCGCAATTAAAATTTGCGACAGTATAAAATTATTTTTTGAATAATTTACTATAGAAAAGGCAATCCCTGGCGCAATTAAAATTTGCGACAGTAAAAAATTATTTTTTGAATAATTTACTATAGAAAAGGCAATCCCTGGCGAAATTGAAATTTGCGATAGTAGAAAATTATTTTTTGAATAATTTACTATAGAAAAGGCAATCCCTGGCGCACTTAAAATTTGCGACAGTATAAAATTATTTTTTGAATAATTTACTATAGGAAAGGCAATCCCTGGCGCAATTAAAATTTGCGACAGTATAAAATTATTTTTTGAATAATTTACTATAGAAACGGCAATCCCTGGCGCAATTAAAATTTGCGACAGTAGAAAATTATTTTTTGAATAATTTACTATAGAAAAGGCAATCCCTGGCGCAATTAAAATTTGCGACAGTATAAAATTATTTTTTGAATAATTTACTATAGAAAAGGCAATCCCTGGCGCAATTAAAATTTGCGACAGTAGAAAATTATTTTTTGAATAATTTACTATAGAAAAGGCAATCCCTGGCGCAATTAAAATTTGCGACACTATAAAATTATTTTTTGAATAATTTACTACAGAAAAGGCAATCCCTGGCGCACTTAAAATTTGCGACAGTTAAAAATTATTTTTTGAATAATTTACTATAGAAAAGGCAGTCCCTGGCGCAATTAAAATTTGCGACAGTAGAAAATTATTTTTTGAATAATTTACTATAGAAAAGGCAATCCCTGGCGCAATTAAAATTTGCGACAGTAAAAAATTATTTTTTGAATAATTTACTATAGAAAAGGCAATCCCTGGCGCAATTAAAATTTGCGACAGTATAAAATTATTTTTTGAATAATTTACTATAGAAAAGGCAATCCCTGGCGCAATTAAAATTTGCGACAGTAAAAAATTATTTTTTGAATAATTTACTATAGAAAAGGCAATCCCTGGCGAAATTGAAATTTGCGATAGTAGAAAATTATTTTTTGAATAATTTACTATAGAAAAGGCAATCCCTGGCGCACTTAAAATTTGCGACAGTATAAAATTATTTTTTGAATAATTTACTATAGAAAAGGCAATCCCTGGCGTAATTACAATTTGCGACAGTAGAAAATTATTTTTTGAATAATTTACTATAGAAAAGGCAATCCCTGGCGCACTTAAAATTTGCGACAGTAAAAAATTATTTTTTGAATAATTTACTATAGAAAAGGCAATCCCTGGCGCAATTACAATTTGCGACAGTAGAAAATTATTTTTTGAATAATTTACTATATAAAAGGCAATCCCTGGCGCAATTATAATTTGCGACACTAGAAATTATTTTTTGAATAATTTACTATAGAAAAGGCAATCCCTGGCGCAATTACAATTTGCGACAGTAAAAAATTATTTTTTGAATAATTTACTATAGGAAAGGCAATCCCTGGCGCAATTAAAATTTGCGACAGTATAAAATTATTTTTTGAATAATTTACTATAGAAAAGACAATCCCTGGCGCAATTAAAATTTGCGACAGTAAAAAATTATTTTTTGAATAATTTACTATAGAAAAGGCAATCCCTGGCGAAATTGAAATTTGCGATAGTAGAAAATTATTTTTTGAATAATTTACTATAGAAAAGGCAATCCCTGGCGCACTTAAAATTTGCGACAGTATAAAATTATTTTTTGAATAATTTACTATAGAAAAGGCAATCCCTGGCGTAATTACAATTTGCGACAGTAGAAAATTATTTTTTGAATAATTTACTATAGAAAAGGCAATCCCTGGCGCACTTAAAATTTGCGACAGTAAAAAATTATTTTTTGAATAATTTACTATAGAAAAGGCAATCCCTGGCGCAGTTACAATTTGCGACAGTATAAAATTATTTTTTGAATAATTTATTATAGAAAAGGCAATCCCTGGCGCAATTACAATTTGCGACAGTAAAAAATTATTTTTTGAATAATTTACTATAGAAAAGGCAATCCCTGGCGCACTTAAAATTTGCGACAGTATAAAATTATTTTTTGAATAATTTACTATAGAAAAGGCAATCCCTGGCGTAATTAAAATTTGCGACAGTAGAAAATTATTTTTTGAATAATTTACTATAGAAAAGGCAATCCCTGACGAAATTGAAATTTGCGATAGTAGAAAATTATTTTTTGAATAATTTACTATAGAAAAGGCAATCCCTGGCGCACTTAAAATTTGCGACAGTAAAAAATTATTTTTTGAATAATTTACTATATAAAAGGCAATCCCTGGCGCAATTATAATTTGCGACACTAGAAAATTATTTTTTGAATAATTTACTATAGAAAAAGCAATCCCTGGCGCAATTACAATTTGCGACAGTAAAAAATTATTTTTTGAATAATTTACTATAGGAAAGGCAATCCCTGGCGCAATTAAAATTTGCGACAGTATAAAATTATTTTTTGAATAATTTACTATAGAAAAGGCAATCCCTGGCGCAATTAAAATTTGCGACAGTAAAAAATTATTTTTTGAATAATTTACTATAGAAAAGGCAATCCCTGGCGAAATTGAAATTTGCGATAGTAGAAAATTATTTTTTGAATAATTTACTATAGAAAAGGCAATCCCTGACGCACTTAAAATTTGCGACAGTATAAAATTATTTTTTGAATAATTTACTATAGAAAAGGCAATCCCTGGCGTAATTACAATTTGCGACAGTAGAAAATTATTTTTTGAATAATTTACTATAGAAAAGGCAATCCCTGGCGCACTTAAAATTTGCGACAGTAAAAAATTATTTTTTGAATAATTTACTATAGAAAAGGCAATCCCTGGCGCAATTACAATTTGCGACAGTATAAAATTATTTTTTGAATAATTTATTACAGAAAAAGCAATCCCTGGCGCAATTACAATTTGCGACAGTAAAAAATTATTTTTTGAATAATTTACTATAGAAAAGGCAATCCCTGGCGCACTTAAAATTTGCGACAGTATAAAATTATTTTTTGAATAATTTACTATAGAAAAGGCAATCCCTGGCGTAATTAAAATTTGCGACAGTAGAAAATTATTTTTTGAATAATTTACTATAGAAAAGGCAATCCCTGGCGAAATTGAAATTTGCGATAGTAGAAAATTATTTTTTGAATAATTTACTATAGAAAAGGCAATCCCTGGCGCACTTAAAATTTGCGACAGTATAAAATTATTTTTCGAATAATTTACTATAGAAAAGCCAATCGCTGGCGTATTTACAATTTGCGACAGTAGAAAATTATTTTTTGAATAATTAACTATAGAAAAGGCAATCCCTGGCGCACTTAAAATTTGCGACAGTAAAAAATTATTTTTTGAATAATTTACTATAGAAAAGGCAATCCCTGGCGCAATTACAATTTGCGACAGTATAAAATTATTTTTTGAATAATTTATTATAGAAAAGGCAATCCCTGGCGCAATTACAATTTGCGACAGTAAAAAATTATTTTTTGAATAATTTACTATAGAAAAGGCAATCCCTGGCGCACTTAAAATTTGCGACAGTAAAAAATTATTTTTTGAATAATTTACTATAGGAAAGGCAATCCCTGGCGCAATTAAAATTTGCGACAGTATAAAATTATTTTTTGAATAATTTACTATAGAAAAGGCAATCCCTGGCGCAATTAAAATTTGCGACAGTAAAAAATTATTTTTTGAATAATTTACTATAGAAAAGGCAATCCCTGGCGAAATTGAAATTTGCGATAGTAGAAAATTATTTTTTGAATAATTTACTATAGAAAAGGCAATCCCTGGCGCACTTAAAATTTGCGACAGTATAAAATTATTTTTTGAATAATTTACTATAGGAAAGGCAATCCCTGGCGCAATTAAAATTTGCGACAGTATAAAATTATTTTTTGAATAATTTACTATAGAAACGGCAATCCCTGGCGCAATTAAAATTTGCGACAGTAGAAAATTATTTTTTGAATAATTTACTATAGAAAAGGCAATCCCTGGCGCAATTAAAATTTGCGACAGTATAAAATTATTTTTTGAATAATTTACTATAGAAAAGGCAATCCCTGGCGCAATTAAAATTTGCGACAGTAGAAAATTAGTTTTTGAATAATTTACTATAGAAAAGGCAATCCCTGGCGCAATTAAAATTTGCGACACTATAAAATTATTTTTTGAATAATTTACTACAGAAAAGGCAATCCCTGGCGCACTTAAAATTTGCGACAGTTAAAAATTATTTTTTGAATAATTTACTATAGAAAAGGCAGTCCCTGGCGCAATTAAAATTTGCGACAGTAGAAAATTATTTTTTGAATAATTTACTATAGAAAAGGCAATCCCTGGCGCAATTAAAATTTGCGACAGTAAAAAATTATTTTTTGAATAATTTACTATAGAAAAGGCAATCCCTGGCGCAATTAAAATTTGCGACAGTATAAAATTATTTTTTGAATAATTTACTATAGAAAAGGCAATCCCTGGCGCAATTAAAATTTGCGACAGTAAAAAATTATTTTTTGATTAATTTACTATAGAAAAGGCAATCCCTGGCGAAACTGAAATTTGCGATAGTAGAAAATTATTTTTTGAATAATTTACTATAGAAAAGGCAATCCCTGGCGCACTTAAAATTTGCGACAGTATAAAATTATTTTTTGAATAATTTACTATAGAAAAGGCAATCCCTGGCGTAATTACAATTTGCGACAGTAGAAAATTATTTTTTGAATAATTTACTATAGAAAAGGCAATCCCTGGCGCACTTAAAATTTGCGACAGTAAAAAATTATTTTTTGAATAATTTACTATAGAAAAGGCAATCCCTGGCGCAATTACAATTTGCGACAGTATAAAATTATTTTTTGAATAATTTATTATAGAAAAGGCAATCCCTGGCGCAATTACAATTTGCGACAGTAAAAAATTATTTTTTGAATAATTTACTATAGAAAAGGCAATCCCTGGCGCACTTAAAATTTGCGACAGTATAAAATTATTTTTTGAATAATTTACTATAGAAAAGGCAATCCCTGGCGTAATTAAAATTTGCGACAGTAGAAAATTATTTTTTGAATAATTTACTATAGAAAAGGCAATCCCTGGCGCACTTAAAATTTGCGACAGTATAAAATTTTTTTTGAATAATTTACTATAGAAAAGGCAATCCCTGGCGCAATTAAAATTTGCGACAGTAGAAAATTATTTTTTGAATAATTTACTATAGAAAAAGCAATCCCTGGCGCAATTAAAATTTGCGACAGTAAAAAATTATTTTTTGAATAATTTACTATAGAAAAGGCAATCCCTGGCGCAATTAAAATTTGCGACAGTAAAAAATTATTTTTTGAATAATTTACTATAGAAAAGGCAATCCCTGGCGCAATTAAAATTTGCGACAGTAAAAAATTAAATTTTGAATAATTTACTATAGAAAAAGCAATCCCTGGCGCAATTAAAATTTGCGACAGTAAAAAATTATTTTTTAAATAATTTACTATAGAAAAGGCATTCCCTGGCGCAATTAAAATTTGCGACAGTATAAAATTATTTTTTGGATAATTTACTATAGAAAAGGCAATCCCTGGCGCAATTAAAATTTGCGACAGTAAAAAATTATTTTTTGAATAATTTACTATAGAAAAGGCAATCCCTGGCGCAATTAAAATTTGCGACAGTAAAAAATTATTTTTTGAATAATTTACTATAGAAAAGGCAATCCCTGGCGCAATTAAAATTTGCGACAGTAAAAAATTATTTTTTGAATAATTTACTATAGAAAAGGCAATCCCTGGCGCACTTAAAATTTGCGACAGTATAAAATTATTTTTTGAATAATTTACAATAGAAAAGGCAATCCCTGGCGCAATTAAAATTTGCGACAGTAAAAAATTATTTTTTGAATAATTTACTATAGAAAAGGCAATCCCTGGCGCAATTAAAATTTACGACAGTATAAAATTATTTTTTGAATAATTTACTATAGAAAAGGCAATCCCTGGCGCAATTAAAATTTGCGACAGTAAAAAATTATTTTTTGAATAATTTACTATAGAAAAGGCAATCCCTGGCGCAATTAAAATTTGCGACAGTAGAAAATTATTTTTTGAATAATTTACTATAGAAAAGGCAATCCCTGGCGCAGTTAAAATTTGCGACAGTAAAAAATTATTTTTTGAATAATTTACTATAGAAAAGGCAATCCCTGGCGCAATTAAAATTTGCGACAGTAGAAAATTATTTTTTGAATAATTTACTATAGAAAAGGCAATCCCTGGCGCAATTAAAATTTGCGACAATAGAAAATTATTTTTTGAATAATTTACTATAGAAAAGGCAATCCCTGGCGCAATTAAAATTTGCGACAGTATAAAATTATTTTTTGAATAATTTACTATAGAAAAGGCAATCCCTGGCGCAATTAAAATTTGCGACAGTATAAAATTATTTTTTGAATAATTTACTATAGAAAAGGCAATCCCTGGCGCAATTAAAATTTGCGACAGTAAAAAATTATTTTTTGAATAATTTACTATAGAAAAGGCAATCCCTGGCGCAATTACAATTTGCGACAGTAGAAAATTATTTTTTGAATAATTTACTATAGAAAAGGAAATCCCTGGCGCAATTAAAATTTGCGACAGTAAAAAATTATTTTTTGAATAATTTACTATAGAAAAGGCAATCCCTGGCGCAATTAAAATTTGCGACAGTATAAAATTATTTTTTGAATAATTTACTATAGAAAAGGCCATCCCTGGCGCACTTAAAATTTGCGACAGCAAAAAATTATTTTTTGAATAATTTACTATAGAAAGGCAATCCCTGGCGCAATTAAAATTTGCGACAGTATAAAATTATTTTTTGAATAATTTACTATAGAAAAGGCAATCCCTGGCGCACTTAAAATTTGCGACAGTATAAAATTATTTTTTGAATAATTTACTATAGAAAAGGCAATCCC